>CAMXCT020000270.1:0-27218 GCA_947184155.2 Cladocopium goreaui | reverse complement strand
TGGTTGGGTGGTTGGGTGGTTGGGTGGTTGGGTGGTTGGGTGGTTGGGTGGTTGGGTGGTTGGTTGGTTGGCTGGCTGGCTGGCTGGCTGGCAAGCTGGCTGGCTGGCTGGCTGGTTGGTTGGTTGGTTGGTTGGTTGGTGTTGTTGTTGGTGGTGGTGGTGGTTGTTGTTGTTGTTGTTGTTGTTGTTGTTGTTGTTGGCTGTTGGCTGTTGGCTGTTGGTTGTTGTTTGTTGTTTGTACTTGTTGGTTGTTGGTTGTTGGTCGTTGGTCGTTGTTGGTTGTTGGTTGTTGTTGGTTGCTGTTGGTTGTTGTTGCTTGTTGTTGCTTGTTGTTGCTTGTTGTTGTTGGTTGTTGGTTGTCGGTTGTTGGTTGTCGGTTGTTGGTTGTTGGTTGTTGGTTGTTGGTTGTTGGTGTTGTTGTTGTTGTTGTTCTTGTTCTTGTTCTTGTCCTTGTTCTTTTTCTTGTTGTTGTTCTTGTTCTTGTTCTTGTTCTTTTTCTTGTTGTTGTTGTTGTTGTTGTTGACAGCAAGTTGGGCCTATCTTGACACACCTGGGGCCTACATTAAGCCTAGCTTGAGCCATCTTGGCACTATGTTGGACCATCTTGGGGCTATGTTGGTGCTATGTCGGGCCATGTTGGGTCTATAATGGGACCATCTTGGTCCTATGTTGGGCCATCTTGGGGCTATGTTGGGCCATCTTGGGGCTACGTTGGGCCATCTTGGGTCTATGTTGTGCCATCTTGGGGCCAGGTTGGGCCTAAGTTGGGCCATCTTGGGGCTCATCTTGGGCCATCTTGGAGCTATGTTGGGGCTATGTTGGGTCAAGGAGTGCCCCCCTGAAGTAGTTATGTTGGATTTAACATGTTTTTTTCGAAGAGCAAAAAATGCCAAAAACACCGTAAATTACGGGGGCGGGAGGGGGGCATGCGGCAGGCGGACCTCCGGGTACCTAAAGGTACGGCCCTAACGGGCCGGGGGCTTTGCCCGTTGCCAGGGCCTGCTGGCCCGATTTAAGGGGCTGACGCCCAACAGCGGGCCAGCAGGCCAAAAGGTGCAGGGTGGGGTGGTGGCAGAGTCGTGGTTGCCGCTGCTGCTGCTGCTGGCTGCTGCTGCTGCTGCTGGTGGTGCTGTTGCCGTTGTAACTGCCGCTGCTGCCGGTGCTGCTGCGTCGGGCTGCTTGCGGACTGTCTCTCTTTACTCTTTCGTCAGGTCCAGACTGTTTGCATTAATATGACTGCTGTGGGTTAGGGTCAATGATGCCACCATGCGACACGCACTGATCCCAAGCCTAGGCCTAGAGGGCCTAGAGATTCCCTCATTGGCCCTTAGATGCCCCAGACACTCCTTTTTGGCTTTTGCTCTGCAGCGCTCGCCTTCAGCATTTCTCGTGGGGTGGCAGCCCCAATCTTTTGATTTAAAGTTCTCAACTTGGCATCGCTAGACCTGGGAAACCTTCTAGTCAATAATAATCAACAACCATTGATGAACCCTGGATCAACTTTGGCTAACAATTCGCTAATTCGGTGGCACAAATGTTAGCCAGCGACACCACCACGACCTGACCCAGTACTAAACCTGACATGACTCAGCTGCAGATTTGAGATAAAACGGGACAGCCGTCCAAATAGAGCATTGCTCTTACTGGCTGCTGGCGCGCTGTTCCCATTTCCATTTCGGGCAGCTGGACTCATAAGCTGTGCGTGTTGGTCGTGGCCCCAGCTACAACAGATGCTGACTACGAGAGCTTTTGACGGGTCAACTGCGTGCAGCAGAGAACCCCAAACATCCGAATGGATTTCCTTGCTATATACGTAGTCTCATGTAGTCTCTCCTTGTCTTCATGCCAGAAATCCATGTTCAGACCTTCCGTCATGGCCCCCAATCTGAAACGACTATCCCCAAGATGGAGAAATAGACGCTCAATCAGATTAGAATAGAACTCTTGCAGAGTCTTGCACTGCATGACATGCCCTGGAGCATCGAAAATCAACTATGAGGGGTTACTCTGCAATCTATAGTGCATTGAAGTGCCTAAAGTGCCTTGTGTTGAATTTCAATGACTTCAAGTCGCACTTGGCCCTGCCAGCTGCGAATCTCCGCCGGTCAAGTGCCTGCCTTTTTGACAGCACTGGCCCTGTACAACCCTGACAGCCGTGTGCCTGGCTTGGCGGAGTGAGCTGCCGGGGAGGATGCGCAAAAATGGATGGCCACAGCAAAAAACAAAATGTATGTTGAAACAGTTTGTAAACGATCAATGAACAACCAGAATCCCAAGTCTCAACCGGACAAGCATTTGCAAATGTATTCGCAAACGTGAAATCAAATGAATAGCCTGCCACTAAAAGCTCACCTTTCGGGCACGCGTTTCATGCCTGATTCTGGGGCAATGAATGTTCAAACTCATTTTCCACTGAATTATGGCTCTAATTTGCCGCATCGCAAGCAGTAAAAGATCCTTTGTGGCTTTCCATCCTCTTCGAAACATGCCGTCCTTTCTGGATTGGCTCCGCAAGTCTTGTCCCTGCGGCAATCGTCTCGCACCTCCGGTCTGCCACTTGGCGAATTCTGAATCCAAAGGTCCAAATATGGTCCAAAAGAGTAACAATGGATAGTAAGATTAAGGCGCTGCTTTGCTGCAGTGAGTCGTGCTTTTAACATCAGCACTGGGTGATATGTGACATTAGATTAAATGAATTTAAATGAGATGTGTAAGCAAGTAAGTATTCATGTATCAAGGTGTTGAAACATTGAAACGACTTGGAATGGCTATGAGGGCTATGAGACCTATGAGTGGAGTACAAATGTCGAGCACTCTTCACCTTGCAGGACCAAATTGCATGATCCTTTTGAGGTGTCCTCGCATTGAGGAGGTCTGGCTGACGCCTACGCTTGAGGCCAAAATCAGAGGCTTCTTTGACTCCGGGGGTCTGCATAGCAAAATCAAGGCAGCATATTCTCAAGGGTTTGGCTTTGGGCTGCTTCAAGATCAGTGGCGATTAGCTCCAAGAAAATGACGCTCTACAGAGCCCCGGAGAAACTGTGACACGCTCTTGGTGTCAGTAAGAGATTCAGGTGGCATGGGGGGTGAATCAAATTTAAACAATTCTCAATCCTGAATGCTGAATTCCCCACCGTCCACCTCACATGCATCTTGCACGCTTTGTAAATTTGTCGGACAAAGAAACGGGGAAGAAAACATTTATAATCTGTGCACGATCAAAGTCCCAGCACGAGTTCTCCCTGCCCCCTGAGTTCACAAGATTGCTCTTTGCCTATTAAAGAAAGACTGCGAAGTGAAGAAGGGGGGCCCGCCTATGAAGATCAAAAACCAACGGCGGAGCTGAACTCGTCAATGCAGCCGATTGTGAATTCCAGCTAATCAGCAACATTCAGCAACGAACCCACCCCTGGCTCCTCACATCACCTGCAGGTTAAATGGCAGGAGCCACTCCAAAAGTAAGGACACCTTCAAATCATTCAAGAGATGCCTTCAGACTAACCGACTAACCAAACCTCACTGATGTGTGCTCATAATATTTTGGTTTAGCGAGGCAAAAACCTCCTGCCATGATTTCACCTCCAAATTTTCTCCTTGTGCACTCAGCTCGACGCATCCTTCGGGTCCATTTCAAGCTCCGGCCTTGGTCGGTGCTGACCGCCCAATTGGGTTGTCCAAAAAATGATGCAATTTTACCCCGTCACCAGATTCGTCATCATAGTAATTATGTATGTGTACTGATTTCTCATCAAGTGAAAGAAATTGACAAACCTTGACCTTATTTGGGTGTATACTGCATACAACCCACTTATTCCCATTTTCAGGCACGCACCAATCAACTCCCTGCATCGCTTGGGGCTTCGTGCAATGACACGCCCAGCAGCAAGTGCGGCCGCGGCCAGGCAATGACCTGATACGGTGGAAGTGTTGTAAGGTCGGGCAGCTATGCGGATATTTGATGATATTTGCTGTATAGAATGAGATAGATATGGATTTATATTTTGGGATATATCTATGAGGATATTCAATATCGTATATACAACATTATACAACCAACAAGTTGCTTCTGGGATATTGAATGGGAGATATTCAATTTTCTGGGTTTATCTGAAATTAGAGAACCCCCAAAAGCCACCAGATCATATGATTTTTCCAATATTTTTCCCTATAAAAATGACACAAAATCGTGTGTTTTTGATGGGCAAATAAGACTTTCACATCACTCCGCAAGTAGGTGACCTTCTGTGGAATGGCTTTCCAAGGGGATTCAGTGAACTTTTAATGCTATAGAGAAGTTTTGACAAATCTCAACTTATAACATCCATCAATATCCTGGAATTATGTTTGCTATTTGGCTTTTGTCCACCTTGGCTCCTCACGAGGCTTTGAACCCAAGGGTGTTCTGCGTGAGCCTTGGAGGCTTGGATTTGGAAACTGTGTGACCCTGGAACCCCAAAATCAGATGTGACCTCCGGGAATCCTCAACATTCAGTCTCTTCAAATCAGGCTTCTAAGAGATTCTAAGAGTCTAAGAGTCTGAATCCTAAGTCCTTTTCATCTTTAAGGTCAAAGTTGCAGGGGTGAAGCATGGTGAAGCGATGAAAAAGAATGTTCAACCATATACCCAATGGTTGTGTAGCTGCCCATATGCCTGGTGCATTTGGCGTCGAGAGCGACTCCTTCTCAAGCTCACCAGAGCCAGGGCGCCTCAGTGATTTGGACACTCCAAAACACATTGGACTGTCACGGTCTGTTTGATGTTACAATATGTTACAACCGTTACAACCAGTGAGTCCAGTCACATTTCAACACCTGTGGTGCCTGGGATGATCATCTCCCGGGCATCCGCACGTTGGGGGCGTGCCCGCCCGGCAACTGTCCGACGAGGGCGCACGACCTCAGTGGGGGCCCAAAATGTGATCATCATTGACAGGATCGGGACTGACCATCATTGATCTCCCATCTAAATGATCTAGCTAGATCATACTATATTCTGGAAATAAACAATATATATATATTTATTATATTATAATATATTATATTATATTAAATTATATTATATTATATTGTTATTTATTTATATATTATATTATTATTTATTTATTTATATATTATATTATTATTTATTTATTTATATATTATATTATATTATATTATATTATATTATATTATTCTATAATATGCTATACTATACTATATGATATGATATTATACTATACTATACTATACTATATATTATACTACATTATATTATATTATATTATATTATATATTATATTATATTATATTATTTTATTCTATAATATGCTATACTATACTATATGATATTATATTATACTATACTATACTATACTATATATTATACTACATTATATTAGATTATATCATATCATATTATATTATATTACAGTATATATTTATATTATTATATTATATTATATATATTGTATATTATGTTAAATATTATATAATTATATATCTATATTATATTATAGATATACATATTACTATTATCATTATTATTTATATATATATATATCATTGTTGAAAGTACATCTAAATAAAGGGCAACTATGCCACCAAAATCGCCAAAGCTGAGATCCCGTGCTGCTTCCTGGAGGATTCTCCAGCGGCACCAGGGCCGGCGGCCTTGCCCCAATGGGGGTGGGTGATACCCCCCATTTGCGGCCCCAAAAAAGAATAGACCCGATCGGATACTAAACTCGGGTTTATCGATGTTTATCGGGTGGGTATTTAATATTATATAGGTCGAAGGGGTTGTATATTAAGATATATAAACCATGGGATTACAGTAACAGGATGGAATGGGTTTCTCAAGCTTGAGACACTCCATTTTCAAGAAAAAGTATTCAAACCCAAAAAGCCAGGAGATTCCGTCCACTTTCCCCTTGTCGACTCGTTGTTTTCTTGCCGGCTTTCCCACTTCGACACGCCTGCGACCGTGGTTCAGGCCACCAACAGATGGAGCTCGCCTTGGCTCGGGGATAACATTCCACACTGAGTACATATTGGTATATCGTGGTAATGTGGTAAACCCAATAAACCATCCCAAAAATCACCATAGATGGATAGTACAAGTATAAACCATCCCCAATCGGATTACATATAGATAATATCTTGATATTCCTTGGTACCTCCTGATGTTGTCTCCACTGATGATGTTGGGATATTTGGGATGCCTCCTCCTCAAAGAACACGGGACGGGATTGTGTTTCACGGGCCGATAGGAAACGGAAAAGGGATCTATTGATGCTCTGACCCAAAGTTCAACTTCAAATGGAAAACCTTGCGCAGGGTATGAAATGGATTGGCTGATTTTACCGAAGGAGAAAGGAAAAATGCTGCAGGTCTTGCAGTTCAAAAATGTTCCAAAAGCTGGAAGACTTCCTTCTCCTTTCGCAACTCACGACAGGCCAGGCGCACCTGATAGGCCCTGGAATGCCGCCTCGCTCAATCGCACCAGCCTTAGTTGGCAAGAAGCTCGAGGAGGGTTCCTCCAGAGTTAAATCCTCTACAACCAACTTACGAACTGGGGAAGGTCAGCGACTCACTCGTACACATGGATCCGCCCAGTGGAATGGATGGGAAAAAAATGGTAAAACAGGGGAACTGGGACAAGACAGGTTGGAGGTCAGGTGGGAGGCTGTTATGTTTTTGTTCAATGTTGTAAATCTAAATGTTTGACTGTTTCTTTCTGTTAATCTTGCTAAATGTTTCGTCGGAGTTGTTTGATTAATGTTTGGTTTGGATGAGGGTAGGGTCTGTTGAGGTTGTTGTGGTTTTACTGTATGAGATAGTGTCCATTAATGTTCATTTGATGCTTGATGCTTTCTTCGTGTCGTTTCATTGTATTTCTTTGTGCTGTTCCCTGTATCTGCGTTTGTTTTCTAAACATTTATTACACTGCTTACATTCATTTTTGTAGTAGTCTAACGGTTGAAAGACTTTACATTTAGAACACTGCTTTTTGTCAGTCATTATACCTCTACAATTTTAAGGGGTTATGTCTTTAAGGGGTTTTTAGGGTGGATTACATCATAATATATTTTATTAAGATATTATGAACTAATCGTTAGGTTTAGTGTCTCCACTTTTCATCACCAGTACCTATTCCATCCCAACATTGAGAAACAATCGTTTTGATGTTGTAGAACACCAAAATGATTGTGTCTCTATCAAGTCCTCGTTGGCCAATCAAGTATCCCAACACTGACAATAGTGTATAATAGTTTTGTTGTAATGCTGTCATTCCTCCTCTATGGTGTATCCTCTCACCGTGTTTTTTGATTAAATCTTTATCAAATTTGTTTTCATAAATTTCTTTCATAAGGTCGTGGTTTATCTCTCCATACTCTGCGTATTGCTCTACAGATTGTTTTTGCTTAAGTAGTAGGTCATATTCTATAAAGTTATAATCAGGATAAGGATTTTCTTTTATGAAATTCATTAATCGTTCTCTATCTCTTTTTAGTTCCTCTTCACTAACTCCAATCATTGGCATTTTTCACTTACTATATATAGGTATTTTTTCTTTAAGTATCTATCACTTTTTGTAGGTGTTCTTTTATTTCATCTTGATTAATGTAATGCTCATAGTGTTTGAATAATTCTTTAGTATATTCACGCAAGAAAAGCTTGAATAGGTCTTTTAATCTGAAATCTATACTTCTAAATTCATAATAACGGTTTAAGCTAGGAAACATCCAAGAATTCGTTATTGCTTTTATATTGTGAAGGTCTTCAAGCATTTGATATGTGTCTTTCTTTACATAAGATTTAGTCGCTTGAAGAAATATGCCTTTCTTCAGTGTAGGACTTTTCATCAATATGTCTGTTTCTCTTCTCATTTGTCGGTCATTCACATTATCAGACAAATCTATTGGTGATGTTTCCATCCTTGTTTTAAAGACATATATTAGTTTTTCTGCTACTGAATTGATTTCTTTATCTTCAAAGTAGTCTTGATTGTATGTTATATATCTATACTCCTTTTCTCTCAAGTCTTTACATTTTGAACAGTGAAGATTATAACTACATATCTCATCACAAATTCTAGCAGGGAAAATCTTGTTCAATAAAACCTTTTGGTTAGTCATTTCTTTTTTACAACACCCACAGTTTTTATATGTAAATAGCATCCTCTTACTATATATAGTCATTTTTTCTTTAAGTAGTTTTTGGGGGTTCGTTCAGTTTTCGGGTTCGGGTTGGTTTTTGTTTTCCCTTTCCTCCTCTTCCAGTTCCTTTAGAACCATATCAATTTCACTCATTCCTTCATTGGGGTCTTGTCCATTGGCGAGGTTTCTTAACCTCTCAAAATCCTTCACTTTGTGTCTTTCATTGGGTGGGAGGGTTTTGAGATGTTCCTTCAACTCTGTCAGGTCAAAGTATGTGTCGTGTTCTTCATCCTCATTTTCCATAAACATTTCCATGCGTTGCTTTTCCATTTCCATAAGTTTGTTTTCCATATATTGGAATTTTATTTGCTTCCTGCAGCACTTGCCACACACATTCACAAAGGTTTTGAGCAAGTAGTTCCAATTAGGTTGGTTTCTTCCGTTCAGGGTTATAACATCTGTCATAATACGACATCCACAGTCAAATTTAGTCATCTTATTTAGTCTTACTATATATATATAGGTATTTTTTCTTTAAGTATCTTTTTTACTGTTGATATTTTTAAAAATCTAATATTATAATATATGGCAAGGAGACTATCAAGAGATGACATCATAAGCAATGTCTATTACAATCTGGAAACGGGCTTCGGTTCAATCAATGAGACCCTCAAGAAAGCAAAGGAACAAGACCAGACCATCAACAGGGTGGATGTGGAAAACTTTATGAGGAAACAGCCCAACAAACAGATTAGAAAATACAGGGGTTCAAACTCCTACACCGCACCCTTCGCAAGGTTTGAGTATCAGATTGACATAATGGATATGAAACCCCTTACCAAAGAACCAGAGACGAAAATTCCCATCAAGAACGACGAACCGAGATATGGGTTGGTGGTCATTGACATCTTCAGCAAGTTGGCAAACGTCGTCCCTATGAAAGAAAAATCCGGACCAATTACATTATCGGCGATGAAAGAGAGTTTCAACAAAATGGGTTTTCCAATGTCCGTTTATAGTGATAATGACCGTGCCTTCCAAGCAGGGGTAAAAGACTTTTTTGAGAAAGAAGGCATCACTCACGTCGTCACCCTAACACACGCTAATGTTGTGGAGAGTTTCATAAGGACAATGAAAAATATGATACACGATAGAGTTAGGTTTAATCGCGGTAGTTGGACTGTGATGTTGTCCAAAGTGTTAGATAAATTCAGATAAATACAACGACACCGTCCATTCATCAACCAAAATGAAACCCAAGGATGCCCACGACGACAAGAACCATATGGACGTCAGGGTGAATTTGACAAGGAGGGAAAAGAACACTCGCAAATATCCAGAGGTCAAAGTGAATGATATGGTCAAGGTCTTTGAGAAGAAAAAAAACAACTACACCGAGAGGAAGGAGTATAACTCAAAGTGGAGCAATCAATCCTACAAAATCGTCAAGATAGAATACGACGACGTCGGAAACAGAACCTTCAAACTGGAAGGATTGAACAAACCGTATTTGAGGCACGAGATTTTGAAAGTATAAAAAATTATCTATAATATTAATGTATGACAGAGGTAGTCGTAAAAGAGATTGATAATGAAGAATACAAGGAAGAACCAATACCAGAACCAATACAGGAAGAAGCACCGAAAGAAGAGGAGAAACCAGAAGAAATAATTGAACCATCGGTTGAAGAGAAACCGCAACCAGCAACGGTAGTCCCAAAGCCCAAAAGGGTAAGACCGTCAAGGGCGAAACCACCTTTTGACCCAGAAGCATTCAAAAGCGACCGTGTAAAACAAATAAAGGAAGAACTACAAAGTGCGATGTCCGCCAGAGACACCTACAACAAAGCCAAAGAGGAAAAGAACAAAGCGACGAGAGAGAAATTGAAATCTTTAGCATAAAAAATTTTATAAAGTATTATATATAAAAATCAACATCAAGGAACAGAAAATAGAACTCAACAAAACAGACATCTACGAAAACGTCCGCAAGGACATCAACAGAAGACAAACCGTCCATTCAAACAAAAGTGCGAACTACAGGAGCGGAACGCCCGAAATGCCAGACAGAAGAAAAAAAGTGTATAGTAGTTATGACCACTACTACCACAACGACAGCAACACGACAAGGATGCCAACTCACAACCATCATCTTTACCTAAAGCGTCTTCTTGAATATCACAACACCGAGCACGACTACAAGGTCTTACAAGTAAAGCAGAGGAAGAGAATGAGATGCTACAGAACGAAATGACAAGGTTGAGGGAGGTGAGGAAAAATCACAGATTGGAAGATTACGGGGCGAACGTCCAGAATATGAAACAGAGAATTGATGAGTATAAACAGTGGTTGAGAGGGGATACACAAGATTAATATAAAAATCTAAAGTATTAATATATAGCAATGACAGCAGAAGTAGTCAACGCAAAACAGGGATTGACACGCATACCCACTTATGCAGAACTCATCAAGGAAATAGACAGGGAAAAGTTCAAAACCAATGACATCAGAAAAATCTTTGATAGGAACGCTTGGTATGTTCACGAAAGTCCGCAGGGTCAAGCACTGAACACAAACAACATCCACAAACCAACAGATGTATGAACAGCACACAACACTAAAAATAAAACCTTCTCATTAACAACGCTTTGTCCATTCCCGTTTGTTTGACACAGTTGTTCTTTTGATGCCATAGAGCATAGTATTGAAAAATTTAACGCTTACAAAACGGACATTCAACCTTCAAAAGGCGTTGTTCTATTATTTTCTCTTCATTCAAACGGCGTTTTTCTATTATTTCCTCTTTATGTTTGTGATAGTATGCTCTGGCACGTGCCTTGCCTCTTTCATAGTATTCTCTCGCTTGCTCTGGATTGTCCAGTTTCCACTCCTGTTGCGTCCTACCTGCAATCTGTCTATTGACACATTCTGTTGCTTTGATGTCCCCCTTCTCTTTTGAACAATTCTTCCTTACTTTGACACGGGTAGTTCTCAATCAGTTCAATCTTACAATTCTCAATACCGAATTCATTGAATATATCTATTGCGGTTGTCTTCTTTTTCATCCTCCCTTTGATGTATGCCTTATATTGTTTTCTATGTCTTTCCATTCTTTTTCTCAAACTTTCACAGGTGCTCCCAATATAGCATTTATTATATCCAACATCTGTAATTTTGTAAATCTTTCCGTTTTCATACCTATTCATACCTATATTTACCATAAGTTGCCATTTCTTTAAAACAATTTATCAAGTCAAACGACGGTGTCCTCACGTTGGACTTCAACCCAGAACCCAATGACCTAAAAACTGAACGAGAGCCCAAAAACTACTTAAAGAAATGATGTTTTATATATTAAGGAGAATATGGGAGAGGGTGTGAGGTTAAAAAATGAAAATTTATCTCAAAACTTAATCCACCAACAATCCAATCATCCGCAACATCCTCAACAAACAATTCACACTGAAAAACAACTTAAAGAAACAGAAGATTATAATAATATAGATTATACTATAATGGACACTTCACAGCAGATTGTTTTAGATTATCTTTTGTCATCCGAAAAGGGTGAGATATTGAAACGGAATGGAGAAGAACTCAAGAAACTCAAGATTGGAGACAAGACCTACAACTTTGAAAGGGGGAAACCCATTTCAAAGAGGTTGATAACAAAATTCAACAAGATTAGGCAGACAATGGACTACAAAAAGTATGAACTGAAAGAGAAGAGAGGCATTAGATGGGTCAATCTGGACAAGAACAAAGCACTCACAGGCATTCAAATGAGATACAAAGCAACCACCACCAACGAACAATCTGCTTTCAAAGGTTATGTCAATTCGTATGCCATCACTAACATCAGGGTTAGAGGCATAAAGGCACTACAGTATCTCAAATACCAAGATTTGAGGTTAAAAGAGTATTTGAGGAAACACAATGGAATAAAGATTATGCTACAGGTCTTCGCCACTTTGAAGAGCAAAAAGACTAATGAAGATGTAAGACAAGTCATCAAGAGTAGAAGATACAACATCACCAACGAGGGTGAAATACCCAATTTTCTCAATCAGATGGCAAGTGATGTAGAGCACCAAGCGGAGGTGATGGAAGTGTCGGAGAGTGGATTAGTCATAACCCAGATTGATAAACTAAAATTCAACTATGACAAATACAATCCAACTCGTGGGGGTAAGTTCATTCCATTACCTAAATGGGTTTCAAGCAAAAAAACCTGTATCAACATCAAAAATCAAGATGAACAGTGTTTCAAATATTCCGTTCAATGTGGTATATGTAAGGTTTATGAAAAAGACCACCCCGAAAGGGTGTCTCACTACAAAAGTCTCAATAATGAACTGAACTGGGATAATGTGAATTTTCCTTCGTCAGATGTTGATATAGATACATTTGAAGAAAACAACGCAGGGACAGTAGCAGTGAATGTTTATTTTCTTGACCCCGAAGAAGGGAAACAGTCCATCCTACTTTACAGACAGTCTAAAGTATCAAAAGCAACTCATCAAGTCAGTCTTCTAAAACTGGAGGATGGGGATGACTACCATTATGTATTCATCAAAGATTATGATAAAATAATAGGAAGTCAAACCAACAAAACGAAAGCAAAGAAACATCACTGTTTTCACTGCCAACACGGCTTTTTAACAAAAGAACTTCTTGATGAACACGTTGAAAAGGGATGTATGGCAGTTGAAGGACAACAGATACAGATGCCTAATTTCGTTCATAAGGACCCCCCGGCTGCTCCGCCGGCATTTCTCCCTCCAAGTACCTCCCAGAAACATGCATTCCAATCTGTGGTCCTTCAATATTTCCAGGAAAGCTCATCTCTTGCTACCCCTCAGGTCTACTCCGAACCCCTATCTGATTCTGTTTGTATTTATACTGACGGCTCATGCCCAGATCAGTATCACGTCGGCCCCCGCAACCCTGCTGGCTGGGGCGTCTACATCGCCGACCCATATCACATAGACCATTTTGGTTCAGTTGGACACCTCCCTTTTCCCGTTCATGGTAGTAACAATACTGGCGAATTGCAAGCTATTCTGGAAGCCTTGTTGTTTATCCCTTTCTTATCTCACCCCCCGCCAGCTATCACAATTTATACCGATTCCACATATGCTAGGGATCTCCTCCTAGGTCTTGCCCTCCCCTCCTCCAACCACGACCTGGTGCACCTCCTTTTGGAACGGCTCTCTGAAGTGGCCACCAGGATCCCCATCGCAATTGTTAAAGTCAAAGGCCATTCTGGCCAGGAAGGCAATGACCGCGCAGATTCTTTAGCCGCGCGCGGGGTCCATTCCTCCTCGTTCTTGGGCCGCTACTCATCCTTCCCTCCAACTTCCCCTCCTTCCTTACCAAATCCCCTCCTGACTTGGTTTACTTCCCTCACTTTGGATCAGCAAACAGAACACTTGGTCTCATCCCTATCGCGAGCAGCCGCTGCTGCACTCTCAAGAAAACCGGCTGTCGTCCGCAAACCTTACCTTTCTCCTGCCACTCATGAGGAGATTGCAGCACTCAACTCTTTAGATTTATCATCCTCTGATCTGGAGACCTTGCGCCGGCGTATTCGCTCACATGCACGGCGAGACCGCAAACGCTGGACTCTACGCCAGCTGGAAGTTGACCACAGGGCCTCGCCAGCTGACCGATGGAAAACAATCAAACGGGTCCGATCCAAGTACCAGCCGCAAACTCAATCAGTGTCTTGGCCCTCAGGGCGCCCATCTACCGCCACAGAAAAGGCCGAAGTATTGGCCCAACATCTCCGAGATGAAGTATGGAAACCTGCCTTATGTCCCCCTCCCTCCCAGACTCCCATTTACCCTTGCGTCTTTGAAGCTTTCACAACCTTCACAATGACCGACTTACACATAGCACTCCGACGGTTAAAATCGCGCAAGGCGCCTGGCCCTGACCGCGTTGGTGCTGACTTGTACAAGCTTCTCCCGTTTGCAATGCGCCGCCTTCTGCTCGAGTATTTCAATTCCTGCTTCCTGTCTGCTTCAGCTCCAGACCATTGGAAATTGGCAAGGGTGGTTATGATCTTCAAAGGCGGGTCAAAGAACAGCCGTTTGCCCTCTTCATATCGGCCAATAAGCTTGGCGAACTCTATTTACAAAGTTTATGCTGCTTTGCTCCAAAGCAGGTTGGCTCTCCACTTCGATCACCGCATCAGCGACTTCCAATATGGCTTTCGAGCTCGCCGATCCACAAGTGCACCTCTCTTCCTGATCCGTCGAATGGTCGAACTGTTTGAGCGTCATACCACATCCTTGTATATTCTCTTCCTGGACTGGTCTCAGGCTTTTGACAGTGTTAGCCACGAGCACTTGGCTGCTTCCCTTGTCCGTATTGGCGTGCCTCTCCCTTTTGTGCATGCTATAGCAGCACTCTATGTTGACAGCAAATTTTTTGTCCCCTCCTCTTCTTATGTCTCCGCCACGTACTCCCTTTCACGTGGGATCCGCCAGGGATGCCCTCTCAGCCCATATCTGTTTATCATAGTTCTGACGGTTTTAATGCATGATGTCCAATTCTCCTTCGAAACCCGGTTCCACTTCACCCCGTGGACCTTCTCTTCTCGTTCTCCCATGACTGATGTTGAGTATGCTGACGACACAGTTCTAGTTTCCCGCACCCAGCTTACATTACACCGCCTCCTTCACAGTCTCCAGCATGAAGCTAGCAAGCGCGGCTTGCTTCTCAACCCCGATAAATGCCAACTTCTGCGCCTCCATTCCAATCTCTCCATTCATCTCTCACCTCATGTCACCCCACTTTCCCCTTGCTCCTGCCTACATTGCATGGGAACAGATGATCTCGGTGTTCAAATCCCACCCCTGCACTCAGCCAAATATCTTGGGGCCTACGTAGCTGCAAATGCATCTTCTGCCCCGGACTGCAATTATCGCTACTCTCAAGCGATGGGCGCGTTTCGCTGCCTCTTTCCCGTCTTCACTAATCCGTCCCTCCCTTCGCGCCGTAAATTGCAGGTGTATGCGCAAATTGTGCTTGCCATTTTACTTTATGGCTGTGAATCTCAAGTTTTCACCCCTGCGCAGATCACAAGGTTCAATTCTCTTCACTATAAAGTTCTGCGACAAATCTTTCAAGTTAAAAGCTCTTATTACCATCGGGTCCTTCACCCCTCTCAGGAGGACTGTTCCAATGAATACTTGCTGTCCCTTGCCTACCGTCATGCCCCCCGTCTCCTGATACCCAGTCAGCGTATTTCTGTCCAGCGATTGCGTTACCTCGGTCATATTCTTCGGCATTTTGAAGCCTTAGAGCATAGGATAATCTTCCATACCTCCCACGCCCTCCGCCGCCTCTCTTCTCCATTTCGTCTTGGTAGACCTCGGGCGCATTGGCCTGAAATTGCTCTCTCAGAAGCTTTTCACCGTTCTGAACAACTTAGAAGAAATCAGCATCCCACCACACAAGAAATTTCCCATCCAATGTATGCCACAGGCACTCAGTCCATGGTTCACATATATTTTGGACCTTCCCTTGCAGACTGGTATGATACTACGGCGATCTGGAACACGCTCTCCCCAATAGCACTGGACCGCGACGAATGGGATCAAATTGTTTTTCCGGGGAATTTGATAGTTCACTCGAACACTGCTGACGTGTAGTTCATACAGCCGCTGCTTGGACTGCATTTCGCTTGACAAAAAATGAAGAGGACATTATGGTTTTCAAAAATCACTACAAAAAGTTGAAAGCACCATTCGTCATCTATGCTGACTTTGAATGTCTAACCACAAGAACGGGGACAGTTTTAACTAAAGAAGTTAAGACTGATAAATACCAACATCACCGACCCTGCGGTTTTATGATAAATGTTGTCAATTCAATTGATGGTTCATCAAAGCCTTTCCTTCACAGAGGGGAGGATTGTATGGATGTTTTTATCCAAAAGATTATTGAAGTCAAAAATGAGATAATGGAAAAAATGAAGGAAAACAAGGAAATCATTATGAGGGCAGATGACTGGAGGGACTTTAAAACCGCAAAGAAATGCTTTATATGCGGTAAAGACTTCAAAGAAGGTGATAAAAAGGTTAGAGACCATTGTCATTTTACAGGTAAGTATAGGGGTTGTGCCCACGATGATTGTAATTTACAGTTTTCAATGAGATATGATAAAATCCCCGTTTTCCTTCATAACCTCAAGAACTATGACAGTCATTTAATCATTGAGAGGGCAAATGAACTATCAGAAAGGGGTAAGATAGATGTAATAGCACAGAATAGTGAGAAGTTCATAACATTCGCATTTAAAAATATTTTTCAAAGAAAGTTGTTCATTCTTATCGTCTTCGTTGGATAAATTAGTGAAGTTGAGTAAGTATGAAGATGGACAGAAGAAACAAAACTGGCAAAACAACTTCAAATTTAGCAAAAGAAACCCTTGTGTGAGTAATGATGATGATTTAGATTTACTGACTGATAAAGGTGTTTATCCTTATGATTACTTTACTTCATTTGACAAATTTAGGGAAAAACAATTACCCCCAAAAGAGGCATTCTACAGTAATCTTACCGAAAGTAATATTGAAGATGATGAGTATGAAAGGGCACAAAGGATATGGGAACACTTCGGTATAAGAAATCTTGGACAATACCACGACTTGTATTTGAGAACCGATGTTCTTTTACTCACTGATGTCTTTGAAAAATTTAGAGACCTTTGTTTGGAATACTACGGTTTAGACCCAGCACATTATTTCACCCTTCCTAACTTTGCTTGGGATGCTATGTTGTTGAAGACTGGTGTTGAAATAGACCCTTTAACTGACCAAGAGATGTATGAAATGATTGAAAAGGGTTTGAGAGGTGGTATGTGTCAAGTAAGTCATAAGGAAGCAAAAGCAAATAATAAGTATATGATGGACAACTATGATGAAAACAGACCATCTAATTATATCAACTATTTGGATGCTAATAACCTTTATGGACTGGCAATGTCAATGAAACTACCCATAGGAAAACTGAAATGGATAAAGAAGATACTGACAGAAAAGATGATAATGGACTGGAATGAAAACGATGACAATGCTTACATACTGGAAGTTGATTTAGAATATCCAAAGGAAATACAGGACGAACAAGCGGATTACCCATTAGCACCTGAAAATATGAAGGTTGAAGAGAAACTACTTTCAAAACACCAAAGGGAACTACATAGGCATTACTATAATGGCAAGGAGGCAAGGGATTAGAAACACAACCAAAACTTATCCTAAACCAAATGGATAAAACCAACTATGTAGTCCATATCAAGGCATTACAGTTTTACCTTCAAAAGGGTATGAAAATCAAACAAGTTCATCGTGGGGTGAAGTTCAAACAGAGATGTTGGTTGAAACCTTGGATAGATTTTAACACTGAAAAGCGAAAAGTGGCAAAGAGTGATTTTGAGAAAGATATGTTTAAATTGATGAACAACGCTGTCTATGGAAAAACGATGGAGAATGTCAGAAACCACATTGACTTTGAATTAGTATCGACGCAGGAGAGGATACAAAAATGTATCAACAATCCTAACTACAAAGGATGCAATATTATAAATGAAGAACTGGCAGGAGTGGAAAAAACAAAAACCGTATTGAAGTTGGATAAACCTATCTATTTGGGAATGTCAATTTTACACCTTTCAAAGGTTCATATGTATTCTTTCTACTATGATGTCTTAAAAGCAAGGTATAAGGATGATGTAAGACTAATATATACTGACACCGACAGTTATGTTATACAAACTTTCACCGAAGACATCTATGAAGATTGGAAAGGAATAAAGGATTATATGGACTTCAGCGGTTATGATAAAAACCACCCTTGCTATGATGCCACTAACAAAAAAATCCTTGGCAAATTCAAGGACGAGATGGATGGAAAAATCATCACAAACTTCATTGCTTTGCGTCCTAAAATGTATTGTCTAAAAGTCTTCAACGAACAGAAAGCAGAAAAGAAAGCAAAGGGTGTTCCAAAACTGAAAGTCAAACGGGATTTAGATATGAAAGACTACGAAGCAACACTCCACGAACACATACCAAAGAATGTTAATTTCAATGCCATCAGAAGTAAGAACCACCAAATCTACAGTATAAACCAAAGCAAGGCCGGTTTAACATCTTATGACAACAAAAGGTATTGGTTCAACGATACTGACAGTCTCCCCTATGGGCACTACTCACTGTCCAATTAATAATTTAACAATAATATTATCAATTGTTCATATCAAACTCCAATTACAGAGTTGTAGTTTCGGTAGTTGATATATCAGTTTGTTTTGTTTCTCCTTTTCCAGTTTCTGCACTCTTCCCACCAACTCTTTTACGCTCTTGATGAGTAAAACATTTGTTCGGGACTTTTCGTCTTCGTCTATCTTTTTGATGTGTTCAAGGTAGTCGTTTTCAACACTGCTGTTTGAATTGCCCATTGCGTATATATATATATATATGATGTTAGATTTTTAATTCTTTGATTTGGATTTCGCCTTTGCTTTAGGCTTGACAGAATCTTTGATGAAGTTTTCAACTTCAAATAAGCGGGTTTCTAAATGCTCAACTTTGTTTTTCAACTCCTCATTTTTCTTTTATGAAGTTTGTTTTTCAATTCCCATCTTAACATAACTTAATTTCTTAATACCATCAACTTCAACGAGTATATTTTCAATTTTTTCTGGTATATTTTCTCCTACATCTTCTGCTATAAAACCTATATGAGTTTTAGTTATTCCCATTTTTTTCTTCTGTCATTTTGAACGTATGAGGTTTAATGCTATTTACCATTTTTGTAAAATTGAAGTCTGCTTCTTCAATATCATATTTCATATCTTTTTGCGATGTATCCACTAAATTGCCTTCTAATGTATAAGGTGCTGGAACAGAAACTTTTGATGGAGTAATAAAAAGTCTTATGCTACCATTAGCATAAAATCTTATGTCCCCGTTGGGGTCTTCATTGTATAACTTGAAATGATTAACACCTGCGGTATTTTCATTAAATATATAACTATTCTTACCTGTTTCTTTATGAAAGTATGCCCTTTTGTCTTGATTGACATATATGTCTTTTGAAAAATTAATATCTTCGTCTGTTTTTCTGTATCTCATATATTCTACTAAACCGTCATCTGTTGTATTACTGCCTTGAAAAACCATATCAGCACCATAATTTCTATTGTAAAAATAATCTCCGTAAATATATTGAGATGACAACGCCCTACCTGTTGAAACATCAATTATATTTTTAGTGCCGTCTAATGTAAAGAAATTAACACCGCCCCTTTTAAATACTACATTAGTAGGAGTGGCACTATCAATTACATCAAACTTACCACTTTCAGCAAGTAATGATATACCTGTATTCACCTCTACATTACCATTTCTGAAATACATAAAATCTATGGTGTTCCTTCTAAAACTGACATCAGCATTACCGATACTATCATAAGTGTTTGATTTAGCACCTTTTGTTAGTTCCACTGCTTGTAGCGTTCCTTCAAACTTCATATATTCAACATCACCCCTTTTAAAGACTAAATCAACATTACCAGCATTTTTTGGGTGAGACCCAAATGGGGTGAGAAAACCACCTTTAAAAATATGAGAAAACATGGGAAATTAGGGAAAATAATGGAAGATAATGAAAAAAATATGACAACATGACAAGGGACATAAAAACATTACAATTTGAGAATTTGACAGTTTGCGAGAACTGTAGCTCAAATTTCTCGGTCAGCGCGCTTGGATGGTACCCAGCACGAGTTTGCAATGTCAAGGGCTCTAGGTTCGTACAAAGCCTGTGGGCAGATCCATCACATGTGATTCTCAAAGGAGAATCAGGACAGCAGTGGTCTCCTGTTTCTTGTAGGTCAAAACATCTTCAAATGAATGGGCTTCAAATGGCAGGGTCTCACAGGGGGCAAGGTAGGGCAGGGTCTCGCCCATCAAACATCTTCAAATAAATAAGAGCAGATGGCAGGGTCTCACACGTCAAGGAAGGCAGAATCTCACTTAAAGGCAGGGCTTCACAGAAGACAGGGTCTCGCCCACTAAACAAAGGCAGGGTCTCACAGAAGGCATAAACAAAGTCAGGGTTTTTCACAGAAGGAGGAGTCTCACAGAAGGCACAGCCTCACAGAAGCCAGGGTCTCACAGAAGGCAAGGCCTCACAGAAGCCAGGGTCTCACAGAAGGCAAGGTCTCACAGAGGGCATGGTCTCACAGACAGCAAGGTGTGTCACTCATAGCAGGGACTCACACAAGGCATGGTTTCACATCTTAAACAAAGGCATGGTTTCACAGAACACAAGGTGTCACATGTTGAACTGAGGCCTAACTCCCACAGAAGGCAGGGCCTCACAGAAGGCAAGGCCTCAAAGAAAGCAAGGTCTCACAGAGGGTCCAACATTATGAACAAAGGCAGGGTCTCAGAGAAGGAAGGGTCTCACAGAAGGCAAAGCCTCACAGAAGCCAGGGTCTCACAGAAGGCAAGGCCTCATGGAAGCCAGGGTCTCACGGAAGGCCAAGTCTCACAGAAGGTCTCGCAGAAAGGCTTCACAGAAGACGCAGTCTCGCCCATTGAACAAAGCCAGGCTCACAGAAGGCAGGGGGGTGCCAAGCCTAGTTTGGCTACAAGCATGCGTATCACATATGACGCAATGCGGGTCTCACACAATAGACAGGGAAATAAAGGATTCCGCACCTGAAGGTGTTTTCACCCGTGAAATCACACGCTCCCGAACTGTTGCTCTCCTCTACTGCTCCCACACGCGAACTGCTCTTGCTCACTTTCCGGCCCTGGACACTCTTCCATGACTGAAGCTTAGGATTTTATATTTGATCTATACTAGGAGCAAGATTCAATCTATAGACATGCTGCACATTTTTCGATAAGAACAGATGGCAGGGTCTCACACATCAAGGAAGGCAGGGTCTCACAGAAAGGCAGGGCTTCACAGAAGACAGGGTCTCGCCAGGGTCTCAAAGAAGGCAGCAGGGTATCATAGAATATAGTTAAGGA
The DNA here is from genome assembly GCA_947184155.2 of Cladocopium goreaui. NCBI lineage: Eukaryota > Dinophyceae > Suessiales > Symbiodiniaceae > Cladocopium > Cladocopium goreaui. The sequence continues at coordinate 6,019 of CAMXCT020000270.1, read as the reverse complement.
CAGCTGGTAGGCAGGGATCCGCGCTGATGATCTAGTAAGCAGATTAGGTACACTTAAGTACCCCCATGATAGCAAATTCTGAGGTACACTTCTGCCTACTGGGGTGCCTTTGTTTATATGTTGTATGTAGCGGAATCTGCCTACTGGGGCCGGGGTTCCCACCATTATGTATATAAACAAATTACATGTACCTCAGAATTTGCTATCACGGGGGTACTTAAGTGTACCTGCCAACTAGATGGGCATGGGCCACATGGGGGTACAATTCTTACTAGATATTACTAGATCATCAGCGCGGATCCCTGCCTACCGGCCATCCTTAGCTATGAATAGTATCGGTGGGAGATGCACCCTCTGCCAATGGTGGGAGTGGCCGTCTTGATTTTTCTTGCCCTTAGTATCCAATACCCCAAGGTCATGAAACACATAGTACTGCAGTAAGCAGATGGTGGGGGCGGCGGGTTTGCTTTCTTTTTCCCCTCTTCTTTCTTGGTCCTTCTCTACCCCATGATGGAACTACAGTACTATTTGCTACTAATTTGCGGGGTTGTATGGGTCCCCGTGCGGACAGGCAGCGTACATGCATACATTAAGGATAGACATTATAGACAGTGCTAGTGCTGGTGCTAGTGTTAGTGCCAGTGCTGTTCAGCAAATGGAGCCGCGAACTGAGGCGATGTCTCTCTATCTATCTATATATCTATTTATATCTACCTATCTACCTATCTATTTGTATATATGCACATGTCTATGTATATGCTCATTATATCCTCAATGGAAAGGAGGTGCAGTAAGCAGAAGCCACAATATGTTTCGCACCCTTCTGAGGTACACTTCTGCCTACTACCCCTGGTTGTCCAAAACCTGCGAAAATAGCCCCCCCGACGAACATGCTAAAAACACATCAAATCGGACACATTTTAGGGCAGTAGTAACACTAAATTTCCTGCCTACCGGACGTCTCAGACTATAAGACAAGTCAAGGTCTCACAGAAGGAAGGGTCTCACAAAAGGCAAAGCCTCACAGAAGCCAGGGAGGCAAGGCCTCACAGAAGCCAGGGTCTCACAGAAGGCAAGGTCTCAGAGGGCAAGGTCTCACAGAAAGCAAGGTGTGTCACTCATAGCAGGGACTCACACAAGGCATGGTTTCACATCTGAAACAAACGCATGGTTTCACAGAACACAAGGTGTCACATGTTGAACTGAAGCTTAACTCTCACAGAAGGCTGAGCCTCACAGAAGGCAGAGCCTCACAGAAGGCAGGGTCTCACAGAAAGCAAGGCAAGGCCTCACAGAAGCCAGGGCCTCACAGAAGGCAAGATCTCACAGACTCACAGAGGGTCTCACAGAAAGGCAGGGCTTCACAGAAGACAGGGTCTCGCCCATTACACAATGGCAGGGTCTCACAGAAGGCAGGGGGGTGCCAAGCCTAGTTTGGCTACAGGCATGCGTATCACATATGACGCAATGCGGGTCTCACACAACAGACAGGGAAATAGAGGATTCCGCACCTGAAGGTGTTTTCACCCGTGAAATCACACGCTCCCGAACTGTTGCTCTCCTCTACTGCTCCCACACGCGAACTGCTCTTGCTCACTTTCTGGTTGGCGGCAGAATGACAGGACCGGCCCTGGACATTCTTCCATAACTGAAGCTTAGGATTATATATTTGGTCTATGATAGGAGCAAGATACAATCTATAGACATGTAGCACATTTTTCGATATAAATTAAACAGACCGCAAGGTCTCACACATCAAGGAAGGCAGGGTCTCACAGAAAGGCAAGGCTTCACAGAAGACAGGGTCTCGCCCATTAAACAAAGGCAGGGTCTCCCAGAAGGCAGGGTATCATAAAATAAACAAAGCCAAGGTCTCACAGAAGGAAGGGTCTCACAGAAGGCAAAGCCTCAAAGAAGCCAGGGAGGCAAGGCCTCACAGAAGGCAAGGCCTCACAGAAAGCAAGGTCTCACAGAGGGTCTAACATTATGAACAAAGGCAAGGTCTCACAGAAGGCACAGGAGGGAAGGCCTCACAGAAACGCAGGCTCTCACAGACTGCAGGGCCTCACTGAAGGCAAGGCCCAACATGTGAAAGAAGGCTGGGTCTCATAGAAGGCAGGGTCGCACATAGGACAGAAGGCAAAACTTCACATGTGAGAGAAAGCAAGGTCGGACATGTGACAACAGGTAGGGTCTCACATATGGCAGAAGAGGGTCTCGCATATGACAGAAGGCAGGGTGTCACACACGAAAGAAGGAGGGGTCTCGCACATGACAGATTGCAGGGTCTCACAGATCTAACAGGGTCTCGCATGACAAGGCCTCACTCACTGGGCAAGCAAATTCAAATAAAGGTCGTAAACAGGCCAGAAGGGAAGGCATCAGAGAATGCAGGGCGTCATAGCAATTTCTCGCCAAAAAAAGCATCTTGCAGAAGTCTGGGTGCAGCATGGTTTCACAGATGGCAAGGTCTCACGGAGGGGAAGGCAGGGTCTCACAGGAGGCAGGGTCCCACATCTGAAAGAAAGCATCTTATTTGCAAAGGAAGCATAGGAAAGCAAAATGTTTTTTTTCCGTGATTCTTATGTTTTTCTCTTGTTTTTACCAAATAATCATGTGCCTTCCATGTTTTTCCTGGCAACCCTGGAAAACATCTAATGGGAGGGGTTTGGGAAGGATTATGGGGTGTGTGGGGAGGTGGGTGGGGGGGTTGGTGGTGGTGGGGGTGGGAAGGGGAGGGGTTAAGGAGAATGGAAGGGGTTGGGCAAAGTGTTAAGGGGGTGTGGAGGGGGGTGGGGGGGCTATTGTGGACAGGAGGGGGTGTGCTGAGGGAGGGAAGTCTTGCTCGCCCCGTTAATTGCGTTTTCCTCGCCCCGTTAATGTTGTCGAACGTTTGTCGGAGGAGGTGGTGGGAGGGATTAAGGGAGAATGGAAGGGGTTGGGGAGGGTGTTAAGGGGGTGTGGAAGGAGGTGGAAGGGGGTGGGGGTGGACAGGAGGGGGGGGGGTCCTGCTCGCCCCGTTAATTGCGTTTTCCTCGCCCCGTTAATGATGTCGAACGTTTGTCGGAGGAAGGGGTGGGAGGGATTAAGGGAGAAGGGAAGGGGTTGGGGAGGGTGTTAAGGGGGCGTGGAAGCGGGTGGAAGGGGGTGGGGGTGGACAGGAGGGGGTGGTGGTCTTGCTCGCCCCGTTAATTGCGTTTTCCTCGCCCCGTTAATGTTGTCGAACGTTTGTCGGAAATCTGCCCTATTCCGACCCTTCCAGCTGCTGTGAGACGCTGCCTTCTGAAAGACCCTACCTACTAGGCTTCTGTCCTGCGAGATCCTGTTAGATCTGTGAGACTTGCAATTTGTCATCTGTGAGACCCTTCCTTCTTTCGTGTGTGAGACCCTGCCTTCTGTCATAAGCGAGACCCTGTTAGATCTGTGAGACCTTGCAATGTGTCATGTGCGAGACCCTCCTTCTTTCGCGTGTGAGACCTTGCCTTCTGTCATATGCGGGACCCTCTTCTGCCATATGTGAGACCCTACCTGTTGTCACATGTAAGACCTTGCTTTCTCTCACATGTGAAGTTTTGCCTTTTGTCCTATGTGCGACCCTGCCTTCTATGGGACCCAGCCTTCTTTCACATGTTGGGCCTTGCCTTCAGTCAGGCCCTGCAGTCTGTGAGAGCCTGCGTTTCTGTGAGGCCTTCCCTCCTGTGCCTTCTCTGAGACCTTGCCTTTGTTCATAATGTTAGACCCTCTGTGAGACCTTGCTTTCTGTGAGACCTTGCATTCTGTGAGGCTTTGCCTTCTGTGAGGCCCTGCCTTCTGTGAGAGTTAGACCTCAGTTCAACATGTGACACCTTGTGTTCTGTAAAACCATGCCTTTGTTTCAGGTGTGAAACCATGCCTTGTGCGAGTCCCTGCTGTGAGTGACACACCTTGCTTTCTGTGAAGTTTTGCCCTCTGTGAGACTTTGCCTTCTGTGAGACCATGGCTTCTGTGAGGCCTTGCCCTCTGTGAGGCCCTGGCTTCTGTGAGGCTTTGCCTTCTGTGAGACCCTGACTTGGTTTATTTTATGATACCCTGCCGTTTGTGAGACCCTGCCTTTGTTTAAGGGGCGAGACCCTGTCTTCTGTGAAGCCCTGCCTTTCTGTGAGACCCTGCCGTCTGTTCAATTTATATCGAAAAATGTGCTACATGTCTATAGATTGTACCTTGCTCCTAGTATAGACCAAATATAAAATCCTAAACTTCAGTTATGGAAGAATGTCCAGGGCCGGTCCTGTCATTTTGCCGCCAACCAGAAAGTGAGCAAGAGCAGTTCGCGTGTGGGAGCAGTAGAGGAGAGCAACAGTTCGGGAGCGTGTGATTTCACGGGTGAAAACACCTTCAGGTGCGGAATCCATTGTTTCCCCCTGTCTATTGTGTGAGTCCCTGCTATGAGTGACACACCTTGCTTTCTGTGAGACCTTGCCCTCTGTGAGACCTTGCCTTCTGTGAGATCCTGGCTTCTGTGACGCTTTGCCTTCTGCGAGACCCTGGCTTCTGTGAGGCTTTGCCTTCTGTGAGACCCTTCCTTCTCTGAGACCCTGCCTTTGTTCATAATGTTGGACCCTCTGTGAGACTTTGCTTTCTGTGAGACCTTGCATTCTGTGGGAAGTTACGGCCTGCATCAACATGTGACACCTTGTGTTCTAGAAAAAACTGCCCTTGCTTTCAGATGTGAAAAACATGCCTTGGGTGAGTCCTGCTGTGAGTGACACACCGTGCTTTCTGTGAAGCTTTGCCCTCTGTGAGACCTGGCCTTCCGTGAGACCCGCTCTGTGAGGCTTGCCTTCTGTGAGACCCTGGTTCTGTGAGGCTTTGGCCTTCTGTGAGGCCCTTCCTTCTGTGAGACCCTGACTTAATTTATTTTATGATACCTGCCGTCCGTAGACCCTGCCTTGTTTAATGCGAGACCCTTTCTCCTGTGAAAGGCCCTGCCTTTCTGTGAGACCCTGCCTTCGTTGATGTGTGAGACCCTGACTTCTGTTCTAATTTATATCGAAAGCTACATATCTATAGATTGTATCTTGCTCCTATCATTGGCCAAATATAAAACCCTAAAACTTCAGTTTTGGAAGAATGTCCAGGGCCGGTCCTGTCATTCTGCCGCCAACCAGAAAGTGAGCAAGAGCAGTTCGCGTGTGGGAGCAGTAGAGGAGAGCAACAGTTCGGGAGCGTGTGATTTCACGGGTGAAAACACCTTCAGGTGCGAGGTCCTTTATTTCCCTGTCTATTGTGTGAGACCCTGCATTGCGTCATATGTGATACGCATGCCTGTAGCCAAACTAGGCTTGGCACCCCCCTGCCTTCTGTGAGACCCTGCCATTGTGTAATGGGCGGGACCCTGTCTTCTGTGAAGCCCTGCCTTTCTGTGAGACCCTCTGTGAGATCTTGCCTTCTGTGAGACCATGGCTTCTGTGAGGCCTTGCCTTCTGTGGGACCCTGGCTTCTGTGAGGCTTTGCCTTCTGTGAGGCCCTTCCTTCTGTGAGACCCTGACTTAGTTTATTTTATGATATCCTGCCTTCTGTGAGACCTTGCCTTTGTTTAATGGGCGAGACCCTGTCTTCTGTGAGGCCCTGCCTTTCTGTGAGACCCTGCCTTCCTTGATGTGTGAGACCCTGCCATCTGTTCTAATTTATATCGAAAACTGGACCAAATATAAAATCCTAAGCTTCAGTTATGGAAGAGTGTCCAGGGCCGGTCCTGTCATTCTGCCGCCAACCAGAAAGTGAGCAAGAGCAGCTCGCGTGTGGGAGCAGTAGAGGAGAGCAACAGTTCGGGAGCGTGTGATTTCACGGGTGAAAACACCTTCAGGTGCGAGGTCCTTTATTTCCCTGTCTATTGTGTGAGACCCTGCATTGCGTCATATGTGATACGCATGCCTGTAGCCAAACTAGGCTTGGCACCCCCTGCCTTCTGTGAGACCATGCCTTTGTTTAGTGGGCCAGACCCTGCCTTCTGTGAAGCCCTGCCTTTCTGTGAGACCCT
>CAMXCT020000269.1:751724-942180 GCA_947184155.2 Cladocopium goreaui | reverse complement strand
TGCATGGCCAAGGGGTTGGATGTACGCCCTGGCGTCCCTTGGGCTCCGCCTCTTTTGCGTGGCAGCCGTGGGACAATGTGCATGGCCAAGGGGTCGGATGTACGCCCTGGCGTCCCTTGGGCTCCGCCTCTTTTGCGTGGCAGGCGTGGGACAATGTGCATTGCCAAGGGGTCGGATGTACTCCCTGGCGTCCCTTGGGCTCCGCCTCTTTTGCGTGGCAGGCGTGGGACAATGTGCATTGCCAAGGGGTCGGATGTACGCCCTGGCGTCCCTTGGGCTCCGCCTCTTTTGCGTGGCAGGCGGGGGACAATGTGCACTGCCAAGGGGTCGGATGTACGCCCTGGCGTCCCTTGGGCTCCGCATCCCTTTGTTTTGGTCATTTTTTTTTTTGCGTGGAAGGCGTGGGGACAATGTGCACTGCCAAGGCGGTCGGATGTTTAACGCCCTGGAGTTACATAGGGATCCGCCTCTTCCCCTTCCCTCTCTCCTTTGCAATGTTGCACCTGCCAAAGGGGTCGGATGTACGCCCTGGCGTCCCTCGGCTCGCCCTCTTTTGCGTGGCAGGCGTGGGACAATGTGCACTGCCAAGGGGTCGGATGTACGCCCCGGGGTTCCGCTGGCGTCCCTGGGTCTCCGCCTCTTTTGCGTGGCAGGCGGGGGACAATGTGCACTGCCAAGGGGTCGGATGTACGCCCCGGGGTTCCGCTGGCGTCCCTGGGTCTCCGCCTCTTTTGCGTGGCAGGCGTGGGACAATGTGCACTGCCAAGGGGTCGGATGTACGCCCCGGGGTTCCGCGGGCGTCCCTGGGTCTCCGCCTCTTTTGCGTGGCAGGCGTGGGACAATGTGCACTGCCAAGGGGTCGGATGTACGCCCCGGGGTTCCGCTGGCGTCCCTGGGTCTCCGCCTTTTTTGCGTGGCAGGCGTGGGACACTGTGCACTGCCAAGGGGTCGGATGTACGCCCCGGGGTTCCGCTGGCGTCCCTGGGTCTCCGCCTCTTTTGCGTGGCAGGCGTGGGACAATGTGCACTGCCAAGGGGTCGGATGTACGCCCCGGGGTTCCGCTGGCGTCCCTGGGTCTCCGCCTCTTTTGCGTGGCAGGCGTGGGACAATGTGCACTGTCAAGGGGTCGGATGTACGCCCCGGGGTTCCGCTGGCGTCCCTGGGTCTCCGCCTCTTTTGCGTGGCAGGCGTGGGACAATGTGCGCTGTCAAGGGGTCGGATGTACGGCCCGGGGTTCCGCTGGCGTCCCTGGGTCTCCGCCTCTTTTGCGTGGCAGGCGTGGGACAACGTGCACTGTCAAGGGGTCGGATGCACGCCCCGGGGTTCCGCTGGCGTCCCTGGGTCTCCGCTTCTTTTGCGTGGCAGGCGTGGGACAATGTGCACTGCCAAGGGGTCGGATGCACGCCCCGGGGTTCCGCTGGCGTCCCTGGGTCTCCGCCTCTTTTGCGTGGCAGGCGTGGGACAATCGGCCAAGGCGTTGGATGTACGCCCTCACTCACTGACTGACTGACTGACTGACTGACTCACTGACTGACTGACTGACTCACTGACTCACTCACTGACTCACTGACTCACTCACTGACTCACTGACTCACTGACTCACTGACTCACTGACTCACTCACTCACTCACTCACTCACCCACGCACTCACTCACTCACTCACTCACTCACTCACTGTACTTGAACATACATACACACACACAAACTCACCCACCATCACCGCTCCATCACTCTTATACTTCCTCTTCCCTTCTTGCTTTTCTATGCCCAGTCTAAATCTAGAGAAGTTGGTAACATGTGGGGTTATCCGGTCCTTTAATTTACTTTCTGGTTGGTGGTTTTTCGCCTACCTCTCTGAAAAATGATGGACTTCGTCAGTTGGGATGATGACATTCCCAATATATGGAAAAACAAAACATGTTCCAAACCACCAACCATTAACCATTAACCATTATTGCTGAAGCCATTTTGTGCCAAGGCTCCAGGGCGCTGATTCGCCAAGAGGGGTCGAACATCACCTGCTGGCTTTCTCATAGCGGGATTAATATTTAAGGGGAACCCCTATAATTGATGGATACCCTCTGGTAAACGTTTACATAACTATGGAAAATCACCATTTTTAATGGGTAAATCCACTATAAATGGCCATGTTCAACAGCTATGTCAGTTTACCAGAGGAAAGTCCCTGTAACAACCAATCAACAATGGTATCCTTGATCATAGTAACTATCACCGACTGGTGGGCAGCCGAAAAAAAAAGGATTGTGATATGGGGGACTTCCTAAAATGGGAAGGATCCCCAAGTCACCATGGGTTAGCCTATACTAACACGGTGATTTATGACTTGGATGATTTCGGGAAGCGTAATTTTACGAAGCCTCCATTTATTTGGGAGGATAGGCATATCTTTGGGGGATAAATTTATGGGAATTCCCGTAGGATTTCCCCATCTCATTTGTTTCCATCTTTTTTTTCATCCTTTGCCAATCTCTGGGTTCCTCATCACCTTCGTTGGTCCCTCCCCATACCCCGTAGTGAGGTCACAACAATTTGGTGTCCGAAACAATCGAAGGGAATGGCGACAATTCATCCAGTTCATGTCCCACCTTTCATTCACCAGGATGAACCCAGTAGTGGTTGGTGGTGCAATAACCATCTTGAAATATATGAAAGTCAATGGGAAGGATGATCCCATATATTATGGAAAATTAAAAATGTTTGAAACCACCAACCAGAGTACTTACGCATATTTTACCAGTAGTACCGCGCAAGGCGGTGGCGGAAGTTTCAAAAATAGGAAACCTATAGGAGAGATTGGTTGTTGTGAATCAGGGATGGCAGAGCGAATCCACTGATGGACCGAAAGGTGCTTGAGGTCTCCTCTCTTTCTCTCTCTTTCTCTGACTATCTACCTACCTACCTATCTATCTTCGATGTATCTATCTATCTATCGATCTATCTCTCTCTCTCTCTCTCTTCCATCTAATTACCTACCTATCTATCTATCTATCTCTCTCTCTCTTTCATCTGTCTATATGTCTATCTTTCTAGCTGTCTACCTGTCTATCTGCCTATCTATCTATCTATCTGTCTATCTATCTATCTATCTATCTATGTATCTATCTATCTGTCTATCTGTCTACCTGTCTATCTGTGGTGCAGTGTCATTCAGTGTAATGTAGTGTAGTGTAATGTAGTATAGTGTAGTGGAGTGCGGTGGAATGTAGTGTAGTGTCGTGTAATGTAGTGTATTATAGTGTAATTTCGTGTAGTGGAATGTAGTGGAGTGTAGTTGTGTAGTCGTAGGTGTAGTTGTAGTGTAGTGGAGTGTAGTGTAATGTAGTGAAGTGTTGTGAAAGGTAGTGTAGTGTAATGTAGTGTAGTGTAGTGTAATGTAGTGTAGTGCAGTGTAGTGGAGTGTAGTTCTGTAGTTGTAGTTGTAGTTGTAGTTGTAGCGGAGTGGAGTGTAGTGTAGTGTAATGTAGTGTAATGTAGTGTAGTGGAGTGTAGCGGAGTTTAGTGGAGTGTAGTTGTGTAGTTGTAGTTGTAGTGTTGTGGAGTGTAGTGTAGTGCAATGTAGTGTAATGTAGTGTAGTGTACTGTAGTGTAATGTAGTGTATTGTAGTGAAGTGAAGCGAAGCGACATCTGAACCTCCAAAAGTGGTCCTCTATTTGTTGGAAGCTACTAGGGGTGAAGCGTCGAAGTTCAGAAGCTACCCAGTCCATGTGACGGAAGTCAGAGACATCAACATCCACTTCCAAGGAAGGGTGAGACTGGGCGATCCGTTGCAGAAGTTCTGCACCGAACAACCTGAGCCATGGGTTCGTGTAGTTGTCCCGAAGATGGTTGAGCAACGCTCCAAGTGTGAACGAGATGAGTTCTTGAGAAGAGTAGGGCATCCTCTGGCGATCAGGCTTGATCAGGCTTGATCCACTTGCGCACGGACACATGCCCTTCTCTGCTCCTACGAACGAAGTACACCAACTTCTTCCTCTTCTGTGGTTAATTGGGTATAACAACCTTTTGAAGTGTGAACTCCTCATCATTGGGGATAATCAACCACACATGATGGCCGACCATGAACCCCAAACATGAATCACCTAGAAACCATCCTAAGTATACAAAATGAATCAATAGGGATACAACAACATAGGGAAATGGCTATGAACCCCTGTAAAATCACAAAAATCACAAATCAATCAGCATTTATCAATTCGTACCCAAATCTTTGGTACTTGAAACTGCATGACCCCCGCATGACCCCTTGAAAATCCCAACGAAATGATGCTTCAGTCCCAATCAAACATCAATCAATCATCAAATTTGGGGCATTAGTCGATCATTGATGCCTCGTGGGTGAGTTGATTAATCACCTAATGGTATCATGGTTTGAGCATCACCGTTCTACCATTAACCATTGATTAACCATTGAAAATTACCATCGTTAATGGTTGTGATTTGTCATTTTCACCCATGAATGATGCTGAAATCCCAGTAGGGTTAATCAGTGAATCATCAACTATATTATTTATCGCGAGGCAAACCCCCTATAACCACTAAACTGGTTGGTGGTTTCAACCCCTCTGAAAAATATGAAAGTCAGTTGGGATGATTCTTCCCAATATATGGAAACATAAAAAATGTTCCAAACCACCAATCAGTAAAGATATAGCCACTATCACCACTATTCAATCATCCCTTTGTTTTTGTATCAACTATATCATCATTTCACATCACCATCATTAATGCCTAAAATGATGACCATTAGCTAATACTGATCTAATCAAGTGATGATTTATATGCAACTGGCCATGCTAAGCACCACTATAATTAAAATAATCACTAATGAAGTATCACTATATCACTATAATGAAGTATATACGTATATAGTCTGTATATATATATATATATAAATACTGTATATCAAAAAATCCTTCAATAATCAAAGATTAAGTATTATATATCACTATAAACATCCGTTTTTATGGCCGCCCAATCACTATATATATATATCAGTGTCAGTACAATATTATCAGTATATTATCAATATATATATATGTATATTCATTTTTCACTATCACCACTATCATCACTATTCAATAATCCCATCATTTTACCAACTAAATAGTCACTAATCATTATTTCATCATCATCGAATTCATTTTAACCACTATCGCTACAATATTATCAATATATTTATTATCACTGCATATCACTACACATAATGGTTATAATCATTTCATATCATTGAGCTACAAGGGTCCATCATTATATGATTTATATGATGGTTTATATACATCATCACAGTAATGGCTTTTATGAAGCTGGCCATACTAATCATCATTTTTAATGGCCACCCAATCACTCTATATAGGTAGAACACTATCAGTACAATATTATCAATATAGTATCAATATATTATCAACATATTATCAACATATTATCAGCATATTATCAATATATATTATCAATATATTATCAATATGTATATATATATATATTGTGTATAATCATTATTCACTATCATCACTATCATCACTTTCATCACTATCATCACTCTCATCACTCTCATCACTATCATCACTCTCATCACTATCATCATTATCATCCCATTGTAAAATATGATCTATATATTATCACTATATAAAGTCATTATCAACATATATTTATATATTCTCTATATATTCTCACTCTATATATTCTCTATTTCAACATCATTGAATTCATGGCCGGGTGACACATCGACCCACCAGTCCGATGATCTGCGGATTGGTTTGCGGCGGCACGTCCGGCGGCCGCTTCTCGACTAGGATCCTGCTGAAGAACCAGGTAGCTTAAGGGGGGTTCAATGGGATTTACTGGGATTTCATAAGGTAACATCTTGGATTTACTGACTTTTAATGGGGTAAAATCTTGGATGTACTGATTTTTAATGGGGTAAAACTGGGGTTTAATGGGATTTCATAGGGTAAAATCTTGGGATTTCATAGGGTAAAATCTTGGGTTTAATGAAATTGAAATGGGAGCTACAACCCAGCTATGTTACAGTTCGGGACAATATTGAGATGTATTGAGCCAATGAACCATGAACCACCCATGCCGACTGTTGTTGGCAGGGATCCAAAAAAAGTCAACGCTTCGGGCAGAACTCTCTGTTGGGGTCTTTGCAATGAGCAGCTGTGCCAAAGCAAGGTAGTCTGACTTCTTCGGAGCTGTCACGGCTCTCGGCCCATTTTTTAAGCCCAATGAAACGCGTGGGAGTAGGTGTGGATCAACATAATACTGCGAAACCCCAGGCACACAATTTCCTCTAAATTTTGTTTCGACCTATGAATTATCTTTCCTTCGAGATTCAGGCTAGCGGCTAACAGCAACCAAGAATCTAGAACCAAGACGCCTCCACACTTGCAGCCTGATTTCCTGCTTCAGCCTCTTTGCCATCTCATGACGTCGAAATGCCACCGGTCATTGAGAATTCCATCGGATAAAAAGATGCAGCAACAAACCATTCCCAAAGATCAATGTGGCCGCCAACGCAATTTTTCATGGATTGCTAGGGACCATTTTCACCAGAAGCCGCCCCACAAATGGGAACATCTTTTGGGGTGATCCCTGCGATGTTCGTTGCGCAGCTGTTTGTTGCTGGCGAATCACCACCGAAACGGGGGCGCCTCGCAGTAAGCTGCGGCATGGTCTGGCAGTCGGCGTAGGGCAAAATGCCACCAAAGAGTTCCTGGAAGCACAACGAAAGACTCCTCTGCGGCCAGTCTTAGATACAAAGAACACATGTTTTTAGCTGAGTATATCTATCTGGTTAGTAATTATATCTATATATCATTACATTTACTTAACATTACTTGTGGCCAGTGTTATAAGCTGGTTACGGTTAGTATATCTATTTCCAATTCTCGCCCGCAAGATTTTCGTAAGCGAGCTCTAAAGAGCTTCCTCCATTTCGGGTTTGCACCTAATTCTGAACAACTCTGAGCTCTTCCAAAACCTATGCTGGTTGGTGGTATACCTACCCCTCTGAAAAATGATGGAGTTCGTCAGTTGGGATGATGACATTCCCAACTGAATGGAAAGTCATAAAATTCCATGGTTCCAGTCACCTCCAACCAGTACGGCCTTGAATTTTTCGTTGAAACCCATTGGTGAAATCCCAAGTGTTTAAACCCCATTTTGGGGCAGATTCCGATGGGCGACCTCCCGTGCAAGCCGTTTGCCAAAGGATCGATAAGGATACAGCCAGCCGCCCAAATGTCCACTTTCTCCTGCGATGATCATACCACTGAGATTGCCATTGTGGGCTCCGTTGCCAAGTTTGGATGGGAAATTTTGTGCAACAACGTATCAGTTTAGGGTGCTTGGATGATCTTGACATATCTTGACAGAGGAGATCAAAATGTGGAGTTCCCTTCAGAACTTATTTCATGGTCATGTTTAAGCAGTTCAGGGCCCCCCTGAGCCCAGTGGCCCAGTGCGGGGCTGGGTTTGTTGGATCATCCCCAGTTAAGCTACTTATGTTGACCTACAGAAACCCATCCAGCAGTAGGTATACCAACAGTCGCTCTTCAAAATGGCCATAGAAAGTTCGTTGGTTTAAGTTGATTTACCCATAAAACATGGTGCTTTTCCATAGCTCCATAGTTACGTAAACGTTACACCCCAGTGAAAACCCATCGTGAAAACCCATCAAACTTGGTCCCCTGGTCCCCAAAACGGCGCTCCGTCAACTTGCCCAGGGAGGCATCGTAGCACTCCGGCGCCATGTAGCGTGGTGAGCCACCCTCGCCGTCCAATTTGCGCGCGATGTGCGTGGACCTTGCGCGTTTTGGACTCAGGAGGGGAAGAAGCATATGAAGTGGCTTACTTTGGGGAGATTTTGCTGAACATCACCAGTTACATTAATGGATTCCTTGTACATATATATGTATATATATATATACACATTGAAGCCAAATATAATCAGCTAGATATGCAATCACAGCCAACAATATATGGGTGATTCACCACGAACTGTGATGTATGTACATCGAAGGAGTACACGCCCTCTGGTAGTCAAACGTGGCAATGGGAAATCCCCAATAAATTACCGGAGGGTACCCTTTGGTAAACATAAACAAAAAAAAGCTATTGAAAATGGCAATTTATAGTGGATTTATCCATTAAAAATGGTGATTTTCCATAGTTATGTTAGTTTACCAGAAGGTAACTTGATGTTCCCTGTATGATTGGTGATCCCGACTCTGCATGCAGTCAGGTCTTGCGATTTCCGTAGCTTTGTTGATCCCACCATCCCACTAAGTTGCTAGTACGATCAACCAACCCAATTATAGTCCCATTCCCATTCAATATCCCATTCGAAAATCTGGTTTGGTACTGGCCCTATTCATTTTTGTGGTGCATAGGCACCATATCGGGGATTTTTCATGGGGGGCTGACGATCATCAGGACGGTGCGAGTTTCTGACGCCGAGTTTCTCCGTTCACATCGCTAGGGATTGGGGATGAATATCCCATGCCCCCAGGTTGTTGGTATTCCTTCTATCTCTCATATACCATTGGCTGGTAAAACTCATGATTTCTGCTAGCAAATTCACACATTTTCTTGGTTCTGGCGTCAGCAATTAATCATATCCTCTTATATCCGCATTTAATGGCTGGTTGAGTCTTTTTTTCATCCCATTTTAGATTAAGATCCTATAAACCTAGTCGACCTCGCATAAATGATAGTAAGAACGGTAATAGCTGATAAGAATAATTGTTTAATAACACCTATGACACCATAACAATAACAAACGCACCCACTCCATACCCCAGTAAACTGATCAAATTAGACAAACACAAACAACTCACCAGCGAAAAGCGACCAGCTGATCTCAGCTCAGTGACTCCATACACATCTGGTGAGCCAAGCCAAAGTCGCAAATCTTGGCATTTTGTCTGGAGTCCAGCAGGATGTTCATCGACTTCCTTGAAAATGCATCGCAAATGGCTGCGACCGGGGCTAGGACGGCTAGGATGGGGCTTGGTGAACGGAATTTTGTGAGGCGATGGTTTAGAAGGTCTCAAACAGGCAAATCCACCCAAGAATCCTGTAATTAATCTATATATAGTTAATCTATGGTTAACGGTTGGTAGTGGACTACTAGTTGATGAACAATTGTTAGTTCATGGATGAAACATCTGGTTGGTGGTGCAATAACCATCTTGAAACATATGAGTTCGTCAATGCGAAGGATTATCCCATATATGAATGGAAAAGAACAAATGTTCCAAACCACCAACCAGCTATAGTTTACAATTTCAAATTTCCCACACCAAGATGGCTAATTCAAAAAAAGTGTGGGCCCATCGCATGAACAGAGCCACAAAACCGGATCAGGCCAATGTGTGTGCCAAGTTCTGGGCCCAAAATGTGAACCAAAACCGAAGAAATTTCCTGAGGGATATAGACCAGCATGTTTTACCCGGCCTGGTTTCTACGTTTACATCACGTTTACCTGGAAAGATCCACCATCTGCTGGGTAAATCAATGAACTTTCGACTGGGCCATTTTCAATAGCGAACTGTTAGTCATTACCAGAGAGTATGCTCTCCAGTTCTTCACCATGTTTTTTTGATTCGGTATTCCTTCAATCACTGGTTGGTGGTATACCTACCCCTCTGGAAAATGATGGAGTTCGTCAGTTGGGATGATGACATTCCCAACTGAATGGAAAGTCATCAGATTCCATGGTTCCAGTCACCACCAACCAGTCTATCATTTCCCTATATCCCAATATAGTGTAATCACCATCTTGAATAGGTAAATCAACTATTTCTATGTGCCATTTTCAATAGCTATCCCTGTTAGTCATTACCAGATCATGTGACTCTCTCATTTTCATCGACGACTCGTCTGCCGCTGCGCCACAAGTCTCGATGAACCACGCGGTGGGAGTGGAGAAATGCTAAGCCCTGCCGTTCAGGTGGGTCCATAAATCACCCAGGAATTGCGCTTGGTTTTTTTTTGGGATGTTCCATATATCACTGGGGATGTTCCATATGTTCCATATGTTCCATAAATCAACGTGATTTATTACTAATGATTGTTATGACTGGATGGATAATTACTAGTAATGGATACTATACTACTACTATCCATGCAAATCTTATATGGTTGTTACTATGGTATACTATGGTTATTAACCCATTGACATCAATTAATTATTGGGTTACTAATTGATCAATACCCAGTGATATGAATATAATCATATACCCATTGATATTAATAATCAATGGGTATTACCCATATAAATAATCATAGCCATTGACAATCATCAGTCAACGGGTTACTGGCAACCTAAACGACTTGGGATGCGCCCCAAATCGCCCACAGCTGGTCTTCTGGCGAGATCCGCCGACTTGGTGTCAAGATGTGGGTTGAACAATCCAACCCAATGGGGCTGTTATTCCAGGTATAGGACATATATCATCCTCAGCTATCTATGGGTTGGTGGTTTGTTCTGTTTCGTGCTAAACATGTATGTTCTACAGTGGGAGAT
Source organism: Cladocopium goreaui (assembly GCA_947184155.2). Lineage (NCBI taxonomy): Eukaryota > Dinophyceae > Suessiales > Symbiodiniaceae > Cladocopium > Cladocopium goreaui. The sequence goes on along the minus strand of CAMXCT020000269.1, from coordinate 931,630 downwards.
GTGGTGTTCACAAATCTAAAGCCCGTTGGAAGGGGAAAACACTATCGATCAAATGGCTGGCGACTAATAAAATCGAACCATTCACCGTTCACTAGTCACTTTACCCACTTTAGTGCTATGATGACTAATCTTAGATGTAGCGCAAGAACAAAATCAGGCAATTGTGGAAGCCCACCGATGGGATGAACATGGATCCCATACCCTGAGGGCTTGGAGCTTCACCTTTGCGGCATCTCCTGGTCTGTGGAAATGGCTGAGTATCCACAACATTCTCAACGGATGGCTGCTCAGAAAGGACCTTGATTTTTTTGGGCCAGTTGTCATCCTTGTGTCCGAAAACGTCGATGCATCCGCCCAAGTTCTTGCTGTAGAACTTGGGCACTCCAAAAATCGTGACCAACTTCCACCGGGCATTGGGGCATTGCCTGAGCTTTTTCCTGGTGGTGCTGCGTCCTTCAAATAATCCCATCCTCCCGATGTCAGATCCCTCAGTAAAACACTCCCAGATGAAGACAAACAATACTAAAATTATCAATAGGAATTCCAGGATCCTAAAATGGAGGTACTGTACCATATAAGGCCATATTTTGTGGGGATATTCCCTTACATAGGCCTTATATAGGCCTTATATATGGTTGGTACCTCCAATTTAGGTTACTGAAAAACTACTTTGATATTACTAAAAACCATGGGTTTCCCTGGGGAATTTTCACACGATGGATGGGACTACTTTGCAAACTAGAAATTCTTGCGATGAAGAACATCTTTGGTGCGGTGCCATCCCTTGTCGACTGTGGATAGGTCAAAGGGTCAAACCAAAGCCCGAGCCTATCCCTTTCTTCCAGTCTTAGATACCCTTCAACAATTTTTTTTTCAGCTAGTACATGAGCGTCACAATGGCAAACATACTGAACTTGAAGCAGCTACCCATCCAAGCCTTCCCCAGTTCACATGAACTATATCATCATCTGGTTGGTGGTTTTAACCATCTTGAAAAATATGAAAGTCAATGGGAAGGACTATCCCATATATTATGGACAAATAAAAAACGTTCCAAACCACCAACCAGTATATCATCATGTATTGGTGCTTCAACCAAATCTCTTGGTGAATTATGCCCCCAGTCGGTATTTCATCAGGACGAGTATCGGACAAGAGGGCCCGGCTATCTGCCAGTATCGGTGCGGCTATCAATGTCAGGGCTTGCAGACGTCCTCATTTTTGTTCGGCAAAGTGTTATCTTCATCGGTTTCATAAATTACTTCGAGTGATCCCCACCATGACATTTCAAAACAGCTAGTTGACAGCACTTTTGTCTGAAGCTTTTGTCACGGGACTTTTGCCCAACTAACTATCCCAATCATTTGTTTCACCTGGCAGGTCATTGTACAGGTCAGACTGTCAAACAGGATATAAACATGTCAGTGGACCATGTGAAGTAAACTCCAGAGCTCTCAACAGGTTTGTTTAAACATGACCAAACAGGGCAGTGGACCACCTGAGCCAAACAAACAAACATGCCCAAACATGTCAGCACGCCGCCTGTCAAACATGTTTGTACAAACATGACTGAACCAAGCCAGTGGACCCCTGAACCAAAGTCAAAGGCTCGCAAGCTCACGTGTAAACTCGACAAAACCATGCCAGTGTTACTTCATCAGATCGCTGCAGCTGCAACTCTCTATTTCTCCACCAGACCTCTTCAATCAAAACCGATTAGGTCCCACTGGCAGAGCACTGTGTCAGGATGCTTGCAATGCATCATAGACAGGCCAGGACTGCAGCCGCTCCAGCGTCGAAGCAGCTTTGGCTTCCAACTTGTCAGTCAGTTCTCGCAAGTAGGTAGGAGGGCCTTTGCGTAAAAGCTCCTCCACTTGCTCCGTGAACCCCAGCAAGATGAGATTCTTCAGTTTGCGGGCACGCGTCAGCATGACATAGATGGCTAGCCACCAGTCCGCATCCTCTAGGCCACCACCACGACGCAAATCAACCAGCACACCTCCGTCCAAAGTCAAGCCTTGCGCGCTGTAAGCAGTGCGCAGCATGCCATGCAAAAGCGGGAACTGCCAGCGAATCACTTCAATTTTCTCCGTTTCCTCGCCTAGCTTCAAATCAATTTTGAACTCTGCATGCACCAATTCCACAAAGAACAATGTCTTTGCGTCAGTTGTGTGATCGGCCACATTCTGAAACTTTTCTTCCCACGTCTGCAACAGAGCATCTTCCATGGGCGAATTCTTTCCTTTAAGTAATTTCACCCAGATACCTTTGGCCATGTAGTCCGGAAAAAAATGACAGAATCCAGGTTCACGACGGTCCAGGCGCTTCTGATCTTCATGGTGCAAATCCACTTTCACTACCACTGCCAGTTTGTCTTTAACCAATCCAAGGTGTGGAGCCAAGACATCCGCCAGTCGCACAACCATGTTCTCGTGCACCAGTAGCATGCCTTGCAATTTGCCAGTGCGATGCGGGTTTGGAACAGTGAGCAGCTGATGCGTCAGCTGCTTGTCTATGGTTTTATTTTTTCTGGAATGCCTTTGGTCAGCAGCTTGCAAACAAAATAACGGCACATCCAGGTCTTGCGCATCTCGATTTGCCCGTTCCACCATGCTGCGAGCAATGTTCTCCCAATACATGCCAATGACGTGACCATGCTTGAACAAGTCTGTGGTTAGTTCTTTCTTGCAATTTTCGATTTTGCGAGTGCGCAGCTGAGCCAAGTGATTCTCGGACAAGGGAGCAGCAGGCGTGCACGTGCGCATGGCTGTTGTGATTTCTGGCAGGTGAGCATCCAGAAACCGCTTCGACTTCTTCAAATGAATCACTGTATCAATGGTCATCAATGCCGCCTGGGCAGCATGGTGTTCTGTCTGCACTCTGTGCGGCATTTTGCGGATCAGCTCTTCGAGATTGTCAGCTAAGGAGATCTCGTTGGCAGGCTTGATCTGCAAAAAATCACCTGCAATCAGCAAAATTGGTATGTGTCCCATGAGCTCTCCTGGGTGGAAATAGCTGGCTGGATCAAGGCCTTCATCTTGACGGGCGCGCATGCTGCGGTAAAGCATCATGTTTTCCACTGCAGCTGGCACCAAACTGATTTCATCTTGAATGATTAAAATTTTCGGCTGCCAGCGTTGTTTCATCTCTTGCTCTTTTGTCTTCAAGGCCAAATGCTTGTTGCGCAAACTGGCTACACGATACGAGCAAGCAGTATGACATGTTCGCGCGCGATAGACATCATTGGAAATGGCATCCGATTGGGCATGGCTGAAGGTGGCAATCATGTATCGCTCTTCTTCTCCGGGCCTGGCTGGAAAAAAGTGACAAAAAACATCCAGCATGAGCTCCAAAATGATTGTCGTCTTGCCAGTGCCACCGGCGCCAATCAAAAGGCATGCGTGCTGCGCACGTTTTCGCAAAGGTATTTTGTTCTCTTCTTCCTGTAAAGCGACATCCATTGCCTCACCAAACCATCTGCAAGCAGACAATTGCTCCGGCGCCAGCTTGAATCCAGCGGCAGACTTTTCAAACGCAGCAACCTTCCGCGCCATCGCTGCAGATGGCTTGCTAAAGGTGCGCCATTCTGCTTCTGGCATCGCGACATCACTGTTTGCAGCCAACTCTCCTGCGCGCTCTGCGCAGTCGCTCGTAGCAGCCCGGTCCGCCGACAAGCGGCTGAGGCCCATGCTATCATTTGTCATGGCGGCGCGCTGAGCATCCAGTAGCGGCTGCGTGATCATGGGCACTTTCTCTTTCAACCTCAGTTGTTCTGCTCGTGGATTCACTGCAGTGCCACTCGCGCGCTTGTAGGCCGCAGTTCTATGCAACGCTTCTTCATCCCCTGTCAAGGGCAAAAGGCCCACAGAAATCATGTCGCGCACAAACTTGGTTTGCTTTTGACGATGAAAGGTCATGGCTTGCGAACGCTGCGATGAAGTCAGTGGATGATGTACTTTTAAAGGTGCATCTCCAGCCTTGAGTCGAACCTCCCCATCGATGTCTGGATCCAAAGCATCTTCGAAAGCTGGTTCAAAGGATTCGCCAGTATCTCCAGTCCCGTGGCCTTCACGCACTAATCCTGGATCTTCTTTTGCATCTGCGTCCAAAGCATACGACTTGGTTTTGGGTGCTGCCTTAGCACGTCCGTAAGCATCTAAGTTCTTGACCACTCTTTTTGTCAAGTAGCAAACATACTCTTGGACAGTCAAACGGTTCTGCAACTTTGCACTCGCATCGCAACCCAGTTTGTTCGTGCAATCCTTGTCCAATGGAATCAAGTATTTCTCTTGAGCCAATTCTTTTTGCAACTGGAATACTTCCAAGCACTCCCACAAAGTAGGTATTTCCATCCGTGCTTCAATTTTTTTTTCAGCATCCGCAGCTTTGGGCAAAACAGTGTGCTGCCAGTAGTGTTTCCATGCTCTTGGAAAGGCATCATATGGATTTTCATGCTCTCCTCGCTTCATCTTTTTGGTTCCTTTCTCCACATCCAGAAAGATGGCCCTGTACGGGTCCTGCGGATTGCCTTTTTCATCCATGTCATTGCTTTGCCCCAAAGGCTTGAAGAGTAGCAACTTGATCAAACTCATCTTATGCGGATCGACATCTGGCGATGGAATATGCATACCTTCCAGCTGTGGGATCTTTGGAATTAAACTAAGACGCTGTGTCTTCACTAACGCAGATGGTTTGTAATCTGCATCGTAGTCGAAGGTAACCACATAGTCTCCCAAAGGATCTCGACTGGATTGCTTCCGTGCACCATAAACCCACATATTGTAGACATACGCTGGAAGTGCCTGCACATGCATTCACAAACAAAACATTATGATTCTATTTTAAGGTGTTTAGACTAAAACCACAAACAACAACGACACTTCTTAACTACTTTCAAGACCCTGCCTGCATGATGGGATGCTCTCCACGGTGCATGTAGTCTTCGTGATTCGATGTGAACTGCACATGAATGTTGGAGTTGTGATCAAAGCTGTCGATCTGAACGGCCTTCATGTCAGCAGCCATGCGATTCCGCAGCTTGTCGTTTTGCGCATATTGCAAGGCTTGTTGCAGCGATGTGAACCGTTGCCCGCCCGGACTGATGTAGATGTAGGCATGGTCTTCCCCAGTTTCTTGTTCTACTTGTTCCATGGTCGCAGCAGCATTGGCAGACAGGCTTTTATCATGCGGCTTCGGTTGTATGAGCCAGCCCACTGGTAATTCTTTAGCTCTTCCACTTTGCAGCGACGGCAGTAAAAAGCCAATGCTTTGGGACACTGAAGCCTTTTCGTGTAAAGCTTTCAAGCTACCTTTGAAATGGTCTTGCCAGGCTGATAGAGTTTTGGCATACGCCACCTTCAAATTAGTCTCCCAGCAGCGATGCGTAGCGAAGGACATATGATCGAACAACATGGGAAACACCAACTCCGAGCCACTTTTGACCTGCAGTGAATTCATCAAGTGCACCAATTTCTTCAACACCATCTTGACTCTCTCCTTGTTGCGTTGACGCGTCGTGAGTTTCTCGACGCTGCCGTCAGCTTCAGACGCATGAATTTTCTGTGCAATGCGTTGCAGACCCTGCATCAGCTTGTCACCTAGAGCGTGTACCTTTGTTGTATACTCATTGATGTAAAAACCTTGGTTGTGCGCATCTTGAAAGGCACCTTGAGTTTCTTGTTCCAACTCTTGCAGCAAGCTCTCCAACCAAGTCGAATCTGCACTCACTTCCAACGGTTCTGGCTTCTGTGGAGCCACAAGCCATTTCGGCTCCAGGTCACCTGTCGTTCGAGCCATCCAAGCCAGTTCAGGTTTGGCTCCGATGTTGGGTAGCCACTCCAAAGGCAGAGTGCTGGCAGGTGGCAGATACACCAGCGATTGATTGTCGAAGTTGCACCGCAGACTCACAGCAGCCACGTAGTTGGTCAGAGTTTCGAAGGGACACACCACAACAGGACAAATGCGGCCACGTTTCCCCTTCCCACTTTCTTCAATAATGTAAAGTTGATTATTGAGTGGTCTGCCATCCCTTCTCAACTTTATTGGCTTGTCTGCTGGAACAGAAGCAGTTTCATCTGGTTCAAGCACTGTGATGTGGTAACAATGATGTCTGCAAACTCGGGTACCTGTCTTATTGTATTTCCAACAGGATGGACCACAAACGTGAAGCATGGCCCGAGCTTGCACTTGCCATGCATCTTGAAGGTACATGGGCAGCCAGGTAGCAGTATCCAACTCCGCGTCACTTGCCCGTCCTTCTGTCAGTGTGTGGATACGTCGATAGCTGGGCATGGCTGTCAAGGCTTGGCCACGAATCAAACGCTTCTTCATGGGCTCCGCACTTGTTTCTGGGAAGGAAGCATCTGCGGGCTCATACAAATCATCCGGAGGCAATCTTTTCGGCAGATCCATTTTCGGCACCTCAGTGACACATGGCCGACGCTGCTTGCGATACCCTTCTAAGTTCTCTTCACCGCCATCCATGCGGCACCGATGCAACATGTCTTGAGTCACAATCATGGGTTGGGCACTAGTTGCTTGACCAAACACTTTCGGTAGATGTTCAACACTACTGTGATGAGTTCGCTGAAAAAAGTTAATCCATTGACTCACCACATTCTTGAGACAACTGTGCTTCTCCTGCAAGGGCTTCTCTGCAAATTGTTCAATGGCAGTCTGCATTGTCAAGCTCACGCCCCATATTTCCCAGTGTCCATGCAAGGCACCACGCCCTGAGGCTTCCAGCTCACCTCTTGCAGCTTGTAATATCACTAAGCATCCCAGAGACGTCAGAGATGCTGCCACACCATCGCTCGTCCAAACACGATGCTCCACGGTCACTCCCTCTGGCTGCGCAACGCAATCTGGAGAAGCCCCTAAGATATGCAAAACAAAGAGGCGCAACAGCAGCTCCACAACGACACATTGACCAACAGGATCATTCACAACACGCAGACGCAACTCTTCGTACGTGAGTTTCAAGTCGGGATCAGCATCAATGTCTAAATTGATTTCAACACCCTGACAGAGCAGAATCAAAATGTTCCTGTTGTCAGCAATGTTTGGAGTGCAAAATATCAGTGGAGCCCCGAAGAAAATAGTATACGCTGTAAACTTGTGTCTGCATGCCACGCGATATCCATTGGACCCGACCACTTTGCCCATGACAAGATTGAAGAGATGCGATGCTCGACGCACTAGGCCCATCATGCCATCCGCCTCACCTTCTTTACTGGAAAGCAGAGCAAGTTGATCGGGTAACTGCGCCAGTGATTTCAGTTGTGTTTGGATTCCGGGAATGCGCAGTCCCACGTTCACAGCCATAAAACCAGACATCATGCGCCAAAAGGTCGCAATCACCATGATATTCACTGGGTGCATGCAAAAGCGATTCACCGCAAATGGCACGACTCTCCCGCTGCAAGACACACGTGGCCGTTGTTGTTCTGCTTCTTCAAGTTGTTTCAATAGCAGCTCTACATCAGGCTGATGCTCCCACAATTTTGGCTCTCCGTGCTCTGCAACATAATTTTCACCTTCATACAAATCGTATTCCAGTTCTTCACGCAGAAGCCAGTGCTTCACAATTTCCTGAAATGAAGTACGTTTGTATGGTTTGTCATTCAATCGCTCATCGCCATACACACAGTCCCCATAGCACCAGTCCATAGGGTTCCACTCCTGCCAAAAGCCCGGTTCCCACATCTTGGCGTATGCTTTTCCAGTTGGCACAACCAGCTTGGGATTGTCATCTGCAGTGAACTGCGCTTCTGTTTCTACTCCTGCAACTGGTTCCTCCTGTGCAGGCGAAGCATCGCCGTCTTCTTTGGACAAAGGTTCTGAACAAATAGCCTTTTCTACATGCTTGCGTGTTTCTGAAGCTGACAACTGACCCACTGCCTTGCGAAATTCAGCTGCAGTCTGATATAGTACAGACCGCCGAGGCTTGTCTTGGATAAACTCAGCCAGTTCCTCCTCTGTTTGGATTGCAGCAGCTAATTTTTCCATTTCTTCCAACTTGGCGGCAGCCACTTGCCAGCAAGTGCTTTTGTCTAAAGGCACAGTGTCTGGACAGTGATAAGAAACTGGAACATCTTCGGAGCTTTCCAGCAACTCTTGCGCCCCCAGTGTAGAATCCACAGGGCCACGATATTTGTTGGAATCCGCTCTGCCTGCCAACTCTTCAACCTCTTCTTCATCCAACTCTTCCACAGGCGCGTCAACAAAAGTCTTTTGCAACACTTCGGGCGTCTCACCATCAATCCACTCTTCTACATCAGCTTTTCTGCAAATTGCCGCTTGGTGCGCTTTGCTGTTACGTTGCACAAAGTCAAATTGTTTCAGCAACAATGTCTTGGAGATCGGAAAGGTTTGCTTTTTGCGCATATCTTGCGGGTCAATTCCAACAAACACTGCTTCGAAACTTTCGGCCAAATCTCTAGGCGGAAATTCCTTGATGGCCGGCAAGGTGGGCGCTTGTTCTACGATGGTGGTAACGCCATCGAGTCCAAATGCAGAGTGCGACCGTTCCCAAGGATTCTTGCTGTTGGCCGTAAAAAATACCTTGGTGAGAATTACCCTGCGCAAAGGCAACAACATTCTGTGCCCATATGGCATCCTGCGCATCAACTCTGGGTGTCGCCCGAGCCACTTTCCGTTAGCCAAAGCTCGCACAGGCATTTCAGGTGGGTTTTTGACCAAACACCGCCTACATTCTTTGCACAAAGGGGCTTGTTCCTCGCCTGTGCACATGCGTTTCGTCACACGACGTTTGTGTAAAAGCATTTGGACCTTATCACCTGTTTGCAACAGAACAGTTGGACAAGACTTGAAGACTTCTTCCGATGGCACCTCTGGCCAAGTTGACACATACAGCTTTGGGTCTAATAGCGAACAAATTTTATCTTCTTTCTGAAACTCAGTCTTCGCACCAGCAATGAAAGTCGGAATGAGTTCCTCTGACCAGCGTCTTTCAGCACACACTACACATGCGACAAACCGCCGGGGTCCCCATCTCTCATCTCGCTGCAAACCCTTCCCCAGACTCAGCTTGTCATGCATGTGCGTAGTGAAGTTGTTCCAATCTGTCGCTCCTCTAACTTGGAATTCAGAAAAGTTCTGCAACGCAGCCCGCTGCAAACTGCCAGGAAACTGCCACACTTCTCGCGAAAGCAAGTGCAAGACACGCAAACGATATGTGTGATAACCTTCATGCACAGCATCACAATGTTCAAAGAACTCACCTAAGTTTGTGAACCATTTCTCTTCACACCCTTGCAACAAACATGAAATGGGCGGCATGTTCTCCGGAGCATCTGCGAAAGTCCGCAACTGGTTATCAAGCCCAGATCGCACAGGAAGATTATACCTTTTTGCAAATAAGGCCAAGGGCGTCTGATCTAGCATGAACGGATCCACGTGATCTTTCTCCGTTCTTTCACGAGCAAGCTTTAAGCCACGTCTGGAGCGGTCTTGCTCCCTGGTGGAGCGGTCTTGCTCCCTGGTGGAGCGGTCTTGCTCCCCGGTCTTGGTGGAGCGGTCTTGCTCCGTGGTGGAGCGGTCTTGCTCCCTGGTGGAGCGGTCTTGCTCCCTGGTGGAGCGGTCTTGCCCCCTGGTGGAGCGGTCTTGCTCCCTGGTGGAGCGGTCTTGCCCCCTGGTGGAGCGGTCTTGCTCCCCGGTGGAGCGGTCTTGCTCCCTGGTGGAGCGGTCTTGCTCCCTGGTGAAGCGGTCTTGCTCCCTGGTGGAGCGGTCTTGCTCCCTGGTGGAGCGGTTGCTCCCTGGTGGAACGGTCTTGCTCACTGTCTTGCTCCCTGGTGGAACGGTCTTGCTCCCTGGTGGAACAGTCTTGCTCCCTGTCTTGGTCCGTGTTGGAGCAGTCTTGCTCCCTGTTGGACAAGTCCTCCTTCCTTCCAGTGCAATCTTGCTTTCCCTGTGCGTTCACTGTTTCTTTTTGCTGCTCAATAGATCCAACTGGTTTGAAATATTTAAGTAAACAGTTTCCCTGCGAAGCGTCAGCAGCTTTTCTTTTCGATCTCGAAGCTTCTGGAACATCCTGCGAACTTGCAGCGTGTGTAGGGACAGCTCCAGTCAAAACCGGTTGAGTCCCATCAACACTTGCTGCTGCTTCAGTAGCGTGGGCAGCACCAGGAAGAGCAGGCGCTGCTTTACAAAGACATTCAAACCAGGAGTGTTGTTGGCATACCATTCCTTCAAACAACATGGTTTTCCCAGAGCACTGGTCATCACACCTTTCAAATAAAACGCCACATGGAACCACAGGACATTCTTTCATCTGCACATTCCGCACAAACTCATCATTGGCCAAATGCCATTGGCCATTCTGGCACAGTGCTGTTACATAGTGGCCGCTTGTCATGCTCACAGAACTGTCTTCATCATGCAGATGCAATATCGCTGCTTTCACTCTGTAACCTGTCAACAAAAACAGTATTGACTTCCATACCACAGAAAGCACAGCTGACACTAAGCACAACTAAAAACACACGAAATACAAAACAAGCTATGATTTTTCCAAGGGGCGCGGCTGCATCTCAGCCATTTCTGTGAAGAGCATGCGCAAGTCCACCTCTGCGTTCCAGTCAACAATCTTGGTTGCAATCCAAGACAATTCAGCCGTCACTTCGTCTACCACAAATGGAATGGTTTGCAGAAGAATTTCCTTACTGACAGTTTCCAAAGTGCCATGGCGCTGTTTCAGATGTAAGTCTACAAACTCTTGCAGACAACACTCTTCTCCCAGTGTGTAGGCCGACTGATGCAACGGAGTGGCGTTGAAGCAAACACTAACTTGCTCCGTAGACTCCGGAGCGTTTGATAGCTGATGGACAACTTGAAGAAATTCCATGGCATCACACTGCCTATCGATGAATCCGTAGTTCTGCCAATGGTCTAAACAAAAATGCAAAAGTTCGATGGGCGCCACCACTTCATAATTCCCCATCCATTTCAAGAGTTGTGGCAATTCTTTACAGGGAAAAGGTCTCTGCAACGATGCTCTTTCCAAAGTTTCGCTGTAGTGTAGCCACTCAGAAACAAATTCAGAGTGCCAAAGCAACTGAACAGCACTGTTCAACCAACATGTCAGCGACTGAAAGTTCACTAACCCCGTGTAAGTGTTCTGTCCTTGCTTCGCCTGCATTACATTCACAATGCTGAAGTCTCGCAGCAACTTACTGGTCGGCTCTTGTCTTTCTTGTGCACGTCGCAATGCCACACCGCGGCACGCCGCTTCCAGAGGCAAACTGTTGCGCCCTAGTTCCCTGGACTGCCAAAACAATCGGTTCTCACGCACCTCTTCGAAAAACCTACAAAGACAATCTCCTACTTCCAAAGGACCATAGCAGAATCCTAACTCTTCACGATACTTCTGGACACATGGCTGCAAGCCACTCATCACAGTAGGAGGGCTACGATACATCTTCTTAGTACCATCTCTGAACACACGTTCCAGTCTCTGTTGAACAACACGATTTTGCGCCTGAACTGTCGCACGGCCAAGGGATGCATCAGATGTTCGCTCAATTCCAATGGCAATGCGATCCCATGTCATGAAGGTTTTCATTCTATCCCACACGATGTTGTATTTATCAATAAAGTTTTCTTGCCGGCTGATTGCCGCAACGATTTGTTCTTTCAGCGCTTCACATTCTTCAGCAGACAGGGGTTTGGTTTCCAGTGTGTGACACGAAGCGCCGGGATCCATTCCATGGCCCTTGAACAACTCCGCATGCGTGCGCAACATTTCTGTGTTGCGACAACGCCATCGGAGACACTTGGCTTCTTTCTGCCTGGAGGCACTGTTTCGAATTTCTAGCATGGGAAACACAAGTCTTGGGGCAAAGGGAACCAAAATTGCAAAGACAGCAGCCACTGTCGCATTATGGCTCGGACAAACCAGCCAACAGGTAGCGAACGATAGCATCTTGCACCACGAGCAATGCAAATTCCCTAAGGTGCACAAAAGACACACCACGCTGAGACGACCGTACTCCGAATTACCGCCACACAACAACCAGAACAACGCAAACAGCAGCAGTCTAACTAAACGATATTCTTGCCAAACATGTTGCCATACAAGCAGTCCAGAGCACATGCGCAGCGCACCTGCAAGAACCACACTGCAAACATAATGCCACCCTTCCTGTATACGGATCTTGCAGCTGACTGGCCGGAAGATGGAACAGAACATCATGCGCATCATTTTTTTGTTTTTTCTGCCTTTGATGCAACTGATATTCCAAGGCTTCGGCTTTCTGAACCCCGAACTAGCACAAGTCGGCTCAACTGCGGCTGCTCTGTCACACATCTGATGCGTCAGCATCCTTTTGCTTGCGGCATAGGACACGCTTGCTCCGAGCATCCACACAAAATAAAAATGCCACAAAGACAAGGCCATTCCATACATACAAGGAAAAAGTAACACAGCACTGATACAGAAAATGCTTCTCTGCAATGATTGTCTTCGAAGCGATTTCATTCGAAGAGACCACAAACCCATACAGCACATGTAAAGTAGGAAGGCGAAAAGCCCGGTAGGCTTTGCAACTGCTGAGGGAATCGCAAGGAAGTTCCTTGCGATTCCCTCAGCAGCCATCTCCAACCCGTGAAAAGCCACAACGGCGTTGGAAGACATGAAGCACGCCCAGTGTAGACCACAAGCCAAAAGCAGCAAGGCCGCATGTATCCCAGCAAACATCGCCACACTGTGCACGCCGGCGCCAGACGAAAGCTGCGCCTGACATCACAGCCGGATCGGACTGCAATCTTGACTAAAATTAAGAGACCAAACAAAACAGACAATTTCTTTTAGTCATTCGAGACCAAATGACATACACTCCAAACTGCCGCAGAGACTGGTGAACCCCGTGACTTCCCCTAGCAACTGTCCTTCGTTGCAGCTTTCCGCCCGCCACTAGCAGCTCGCCCTGCCCAAAAGCAGTTGAAGCCCACGCTGTGCTTCCACCCATGTACCTGCCAAAGCGACAAACGAAATCATTTGTGAACAACCCGCCAATCAAACTGTATTCAGCATACCAATATCTTGTGAAGTTGAATCAACAAATAGTCATTCGAGACCAAATGCCATACACTCCAAACTGCCGCAGAGACTGGTGAACCCGTGACTTCCCCTAGCAACTGTCCTTCGCTGCAGCTTTCCGCCCGCCACTAGCAGCTCGCCCTGCCCAAAAGCAGTTGAAGCCCACGCTGCGTACGAGCCCTGCGACATGTACCTGGCAAAGCGACAGACGAAATCATTTGTGAACAACCCGCTAATCACACTGTATTCAGCACGCGTCACCTGCGCACTCCAGTAGTACACAGTCCATCCGTCAGCATTCAGCATCTGCTGCGATTTCGTCTACTCTAAAACCTAGACATGTCCATGCCCTCTCACAAAACTCAACCAAGCTATCACAATCATTTCATCTGCAGAGACGCGTTCATGATGACTTTGTGTCTATCATGCCTCCTCTACTATCAGTTGCCGCTCTATTTCTTATACAGCCACAGACCCATCAGACCGCCCTGCCACAAAAGCAGTTAAGTCTTAAGATGCGATCCGCCGCTAGAAGCTCGCTCCGCCCAAAAGCAGTTGGAGCCCACTCTGCCTGCTTCACACTACCAACAGTTCCCAGAACCGCTCAGAATTCTTCTCCTTCATGAGTCTTCCGCATCTTCAACCGCTTGGCAGATCGTTGCTGTGCAAACAATTCTTCAATCTCCTGAGTCCTTGCTTTGGTCTCTGCCATTCCTGTTGTTCGAAGAGACCACAAACCCATACAGCACATGTAAAGTAGGAAGGCGAAAAGCCCGGTAGGCTTTGCAACTGCTGAGGGAATCGCAAGGAAGTTCCTTGCGATTCCCTCAGCAGCCATCTCCAACCCGTGAAAAGCCACAACGGCGTTGGAAGCATTCAGCATCTGCTGCGATTTCGTTGTTGCGAACATTTTCTTCCCAACGTTGACTCTCTTCCAGCTGTAGACAATGAAATCTCCAATCTCGAAGAAGGGCCTTCCCTCAGCACAAGCGCCTTCTATGTTTCATTGCGCCACAGCTGGAAGATCCAGCTGTGACGCAATGAAATCTCCAATCTCGAAGAAGGGCCTTCCCTCAGCACAAGCGCCTTCTATGCTCGATCTATGCGACAATTTCAACGTCTACAGCAAACAAAAGCTGCGCAAATTTCACAGTGTCATCCCAACTCGTGACACCAAATGGCCATGATCTCTTTGCCATGGCTCTTGAAACACAAGACCTTCCCAGTCAAAACCAGTTCAGTCCCAATTTCACAGTGTCATCCCAGCTCGTGACACCAAATGGCCATGATCTCTTTGCCATGGCTCTTGAAACACAAGACCTTCCCGGTCAAAACCAGTTCAGTCCCAATGTGTTCAAACTTCCCAAGTGCAAACAGACAATGTCCGTCTTGCAGTGTCAAGCGACATCTAAAGATCTAGATCGTATGTAACTTCTCCACTCTTTCTCACTGAGCACTATTATCTTATTCACGTTTCTGCTTGTGCTTGAGCTCGCGTCGGCTGTTGCAGAGGGTGTCAAAGCACAAGCTGCTTTCCAAATCCCTTATCCAACACTTTCAAAAGCAGCCACAGGCCAATGTGCTTACTTCCACTCAAACTCCTCGCCTGCGCAGCACACGCAGATTGGTCACCCGCTGCCATCACCTGCCAAGCAAACAAAAACACGGAAGAAAACATTATTTGACTGTCACCAGAGTACACTAGTTGATATTGTTCACCTGTGCCCAATTTTCAAACTCTCACCAACTTCCAAACATACACTAACTCACAACTGACCTGCCGACAGTCCACGCCTGTTCTGTCACAGCCTCCTGTCATACAGAAACAAGAGCAAGTAACATACAGCCATCCACATCTTTGAAACACTGTCTTTCTCCCAAACTGTCTAGACAGACAATTCCAAACATACACTAACTCACAACTGACCTGCCGACAGTCCACGCCTGTTCTGTCACAGCCTCCTGTCATACAGAAACAAGAGCAAGTAACATACAGCCATCCACATCTTTGAAACACTGTCTTTCTCCCAAACTGTCTAGACAGACAGCTCCTTCACAAACAAACCAAACTGCCGCAGAGACATGTTCATAAAAGAGCAAGTAACAAATGCCCATCCACATCTTTAAAACCCAGTCTTTTCTTCCACACTTGCTAGACAGCTTCTACCACACACCAAACTGCTGAAGAGACATGTTCATGACGACGTTGTGTCTATCAAGCGCTTCTCTACAAGCAGCCTCTCACTACTCAAACTTTTTCTCCAGAGCTGCTTCCAAACAGCTTAGCTCATAGACCCGCGCATCCATCAGACAGCCCCGCCCACAAGCAGTTAAGTCCCAAGGATGCCACCCGCAACGTCCAGCTCTCCCAGCCCAAAAGCCGTTAGAGCCCATGCTGCGTGCAAACCGTCCAACCCGAAGCCTGCCACTGTGGCTCCTGCCACTCCTCCTCATAGCTGCTATGGCTGGTGAGAGCATTGGTTTCCCACACATGGTCTCCAACCTCCCAAAACGGAGCTGCAGTGCGAAACACAGCAGCACGCTGCTCCAACTCACCATTCACCACACGGCCTTCATATGCGACATAGAAGACTCTATCACCTTCCACTTGCGGCACAATGAACATCACATCGTTTGCATGTGTAGTGCTCGGTGGCTGGAGGCATACATAGATGCGCTGAGAACCGACAGAACTCAACTCGTAGCGCCACACATGCCCAGCTCCTTTGCGAAATCGGCTCCGGGTGCCAATGAAAATTGTCTGTGGACGCTCAGACGCCACAACCAAGCCTGTGATAGAAACAGGCTCCGACATGGCTGGACGAAGAAAACCAAACCTCAGTCGCTTACAGCAAGAGTTGAGCCAATACGCACTGCTGCATTAATGCTGCTAAAAGTGTTCATTTCGTGACCATTTCTCACAACATGTCTCCACACACGATCTCATGTCTTGACTGTCGAAACTCAACCACTGCCACATGCCCACAGTAAAGCTCCTGAGCACAAAATCTTCCATCCCAATGCCACGCATGTACCTGACAAAGCGACAGACGAAATCATTTGTGAACATCCCGCCAATCAAACTGTATGCAGCAAACCAATGTCTTGTGAAATTGAATCGACAAAGAATTTGCAAACCAAATTCTTTGTTTCAGACAAAGTATGTTTCAGCCAAACCAAATTCCACATGACTTCTTAGTGTCCATTCCTTGAAACATATCCGATTCACTTAGGCAACTTCACTATGTCATCCCAACTCGTGACACCAAATGGCCATGATCTCTTTGCCATGGCTCCTTTGGCGTTGCAGCGTTTGTTTTTCACGCACATCAGCAGTCTGGTTGGATCTTCGCACTGACAGCATGCACCCAGACGACATATCCTGGGCCACAGGTTCACATTTGAAGCCCAAAGGCTGTACCAGCTCAAGGCGTGACCTTCGTCATCCAAACCCAAATGTCATAATTTTCGCTCACTAATTCCTCAGAGGTCCGATCACAACAGTGTCTGTCCACATCCATCGTGCGCAAATGCTGCAGCAGTGTCAAGAGCCCTTGTTTCAGGCTATGCACGATCTCAACACCGGACATGACTGACAGCAACTTCTGCCATGCACTTGTTACAGTCTGAAGGCGCGTGGCCTTGTCCATGTCCGATACGTAACCGACCTCCAAAGCTTTCACCAAGAGCACTGAATCAGAAGCAACCTCATACACATCCAACCCCAAATCTTCATTTTGATGTTGCTTCGCATGTTGGTGCCTCTTTGCACAGGTCAACTTCCGTGGAAGAACTCCACGCTGTAAGGTGCGCAAGTCAAAGGCAATCTCCTCATACTTCTTCATCATTGTTTCGCTCAAAGTTTCCAGAAGTAACTCCAGTTGACGATGCGAAAGCAAACACTTGCGATACTGCGGATCTTTGTTCAAACAATTTTGTTGCGTTTTGCTTCTTGTTTCTATCAACCACGACGAATTTTCAGAAGTGTAGAAATTGCCAAGCTCCCTGTGGATCATTCTGCGCTGCTGCGCTGCCAGCTCCATCAAGTTCAGCGACTTGAACTGAACTCGGTCAACTCGACAACGCGAAAATGCTTCAACGGCTTCTGATGCCGCCAGAAGCCGGGCCCTCAAATTTTTCACATTTTCGTCAATCTTGGCTAACATCTCCGCATGCACCTGTGTGGCTGCGACCAATGGAGTGCCTGTAATGGCCAACGTAAAAAGATCATTCTGTCGCACACATGCTTCAATACAATCCAGTAGACTCTTAATTGTCTCATCCGCGCCCTCCAGCAGCAACTCTTCACCTGAACGAGATGTTTTCACGGTGCTGACAGAGGGCGTTGCCTCTTCTTCCACACCTCGCTTCTTAATGCCAGTGAAAAAAAACGAATGCTTTGGATCCACCGTGCTTGCAGCAGGCACCCGGACAGCCCCGGTCAAAACCGGTTGAGTCCCTTGGATCCCTGCCGCAGCTCCAGCAGAAACATTCACACGGTCTTCGCCAGGCGCCAAAGAGCTTGAAGACGTCTGGACAGCTCCAGTCGAAACCGGTTGAGTCCCATGACCTTCTTGCCCCCGCACCGGACATCCAGCCCAATGTGTGCTGTGCCAGCGGACCGTGCAATTCATGCGGACATGCTTGGCTTCTGGCTCAGCACCTTCATGCAAAGCAATTTCCTGCTGCAGCCCAACTTTCTCCCACCCTTTCATTGTGGCAAACATAGGAAGCGACTTCAAATCTTTCCAAGTGGAGCGCGCCGGCACACCATGGCAAAACTCTGCTTGGAAGTCTCCTGCCATCACCAAAGCGTCACCGCCTTCTTGGAACAACATCCTTGTCACTGGACCTTTTTTGGGGCCCAAGGTCAACACACCCCCATGCCCAAATGAAAAGGACGTGATCGGATCAACATTGCTGTAGGTGGCAGACTCATCTGAATGAGGGCTGATTCCATGATTTTGGTTGTGATCATTCCAATTCCACAACACCTGCCATGACTTGTCAAGCCAAGTGGGACGCAGGTCTCGATTCTGAAAAGCTTCATAGTTCTTCATCAATGTGGCGTCCCATAATTTCTCAAATCTGCTTCCAGCTTGCCACATGGCCGATGAAGTTGGCACATGTTTCTGGTGAGCGTCTGCTCCAAAGCTGCTGCGACACAGACAGGGAGCACGCGTCACCTGCGCACTCCAGCAGTACACAGTCCATCCGTCAGAATTCAGCATCTGCTGCGATTTCGTTGGACGCGCATTGTTGTTGCGAACATTTTGTTCCCAACATTGAATCTCTTCCAACTGTGGCGCAATGAGATCTCCGATCTCGAAGAAGGGCCTTCCCTCAGCACAAGCGCCTTTGGCGAATAGCAAGAAAGATTTATTCGATCTATGCGGCAATCTCTCTGCATAGTTCTCATAGACAACGTCTACACCAAACAAAAGCTGCGCAAATTTCACAGTGTCATCCCAACTCGTGACAGCAAATGGCCATGATCTCTTTGCCATGGCTCTTGAAACACAAGACCTTCCCGGTCAAAACCAGTTCAGTCCCAATGTGTTCAAACTTCCCAAGTGCAAAAAGATAGTGTCCATCTTGCAGTGTCAAGCGACATCTAAATATCTAGATCGTATGTAACTTCTCCACTCTTTCTCACTGAAACATTTCGAAGAGATACACCTACTACATTTCTATTCTCAAGCGTTTCCCCTATCCTTTGAGCACCATTATCTTATTCACGTTTCTGCTTGTGCTTGAGCTCGCCTCGGCTGTTGCGCAAGGTCCCAAAGCACAAGCTGCTTTCCACATCACTTATCCAACACTTACTGGCCAATGTGCTTACTTCCACTCAAACTCATCGCCTGCGCAGCACTCGCAGATTGGTCACCCTCTGCCATCACCTGCCAAGCAAACAAAAACACACAAGAAGACACTACTGATCACATAACCTCCTCCTGCTGAATGCTTCTATGATGATGTCCATCCTGCCTCTGGCCCGCGATCGAGTAGATGAGGGCGCAAATGCTCCAGCAAATGTTCCGATGTCACATATCCACCATGCTACCATAGCTGTGATACACAATAGAAACTCTGTGTGATGTTGACTGTCTCAAGCATCAATCCAGCATGAGATCCCTTCAAGTAATTTGTAGTAACTTGCTGCAAGATGTTGCCTGTCTCAAGCGTCTTTGCAAACAGCTCCAAAGGTACAGAAATGGAAATGTCTCTGTCCACCCCAGTGACTCTGTCATCTGTTCAAACTGATTGCTTCAAACTTTGCCACCCGCAAAGTCAATAGTGGCATTGCCCCGATCACACTACCACACATCTGCAAGTTCGCAAGTAATATATCACATACTTGTCTGAAATTCTTTCTAACTTTCTTCTGCACATTCTTTGTCCCATATCTTCCTACATGAGGTCCGGCAGGGAAAGATTTGCCAGGTAGAATGCCAGAACATATGCCAGAAGATATGCCAGATAGATATGGCAGAAGATATTCCAGAAGATATGCCAGATAGATATGCCAGAAGATATTCCAGAAGAAATGCCAGATAGAATGCCAGATAGAATGCCAGATAGAATGCCAGAAGGTATGCCAGATAGAATGCCAGAAGATATGCCAGATATAATGCCAGAAGATCTGCCATATACAATGCCAGAAGATTTGCCAGATAGAATGTCAGAAAAGATGTCAGATAGAATGTCAGAAAGAATGCCAGAAGATATGCCAGATAGAATGCCAGATAGAATGTCAGAAAAGATGTCAGATAGAATGTCAGAAGATATGTCAGATAGAATGCCAGAAGATATGCCAGATAGAATGCCAGAAGATATGTCAGAAAAAAAGCCAGAAGATATGCCAGATAGAATGCCAGATAGAATGCCAGAAGATTTGCCAGATAGGATGCCAGAAGATATGCCAGATATAATGCCAGAAGATCTGCCATATAGAATGCCAGAAGATATGCCAGATAGAATGCCAGATAGAATGCCAGAAGATTTGCCAGATAGAATGCCAGAAGATATGCCAGATAGAATGCCAAATAAAATGTCAGAAGATATGTCAGAAGAGCGGTTGAGGTCCGGCAGGGAACACTGGGCGCGGATGGTCGTGGTTGAGGTCCGGCAGGGAACACTGGGCGTGGATGGTCGTGGTTGAGGTCCGGCAGGGAACACTGGGCGTGGATGGTCGTGGTTGAGGTCCGGCGGGGAACACTGGGCGTGGATGGTCGTGGTTGAGGTCCGGGGAACACTGGGCGTGGGTGGTCGTGGTTGAGGTCCGGCAGAGAACACTGTGGATCGCGGGTCGCAGTTGAGCCAAGGACGACGAGGACGACGAGGACGACAAGGACGACAAGGATGACAAGGAGGACGAGGAGGAGGAGGACGAGGCAGGAGGAGGCGGAGGAGGAGGAGGAGCAGGAGGAGGAGGAGCAGGAGGAGGAGGAGGCAACTGACATAAAATCTAACAACCCTCACCTGGCAGGTGGGGAAAAAACATTCTTGCGAAGTAAGTCCCAAGAATTAATCCCCAACATCTCAATCATTTTCAGATATTCACAATTTTTGTTGCTTATGTGTCAACCTCACTTGGGCTATTCACTTTCCATCTCGAACATCATTCGTTTCCCGTGATGAATTTCCCATTTTTCCCGTTCCGCACCAACCCTTGCTCCACCTCCGCCGTATGACAAGCGATGAGCCACCGCTGCCGCGGAGCCAGCGGTGGCTGTTGGGCAGATCTGCCAAAGAGGCGGTCGTGGAGGGAACCACCAGCCATGAACTCCTGGAGGACTCAAATAACCCATGGAGAAAGTGGGTTAATCATGGGCTCATGGATTAAGAATGGTTAATGGTTAATAATCTTACTGGTGTTAAACGCAGGGATTTTTCGGGAATGATCCCAGTCATCACTATCAATAATAATCCCAGCAACCTCCATTCCCATCCATTCCCGACGTTTAACACCAGTAAGTAGTAGTGGAACTTCTAGTTGCTTCATAATGATGAGTTGTTAGTAAATGGTTCATGATGGGTGAATCATGGGTTTATGATGGGCTGATCATGGTCAATGATTCGTAGTGGACTGCTAGTTGATGAAGAATTGTTGGTTCATGGATTAAACATCCAATCATGTCAGGGATGGTTGACGGCATTGGGGTGGTTCCACATTACTGACACATAAAAAACGAGATGAACTAACAAAGGGGGATGAAACTGATATCATGGAAGGGGATATCATGGAAACTTAATTGGATTACTGGGAAGTTATTTGTGTTCAGCAATAAGATTCAATTACTTTTTTGTTCCGCCCAAATAGGTCATCTACTACTCGGTCAGTACTTTCATTATGATTTTTCTTTTTCTACATTCTTGGGGGTTCAAAGCAAGGATATCATGCGGAATTTACTGAAAACCGAGGACACATTGGGGATACCATGGGATATACAACTGGGATATACACCAGAACTTGATCTGATTTTTCGATGTCTAAAAAGGGACCTTTTCGATGTCTATCTCAATGATGGACCATTGTTATAGAATTATAACCAATTCTCTCCAGGTCGAAACTAACAATTTTATATATGGAGGACTGTTGTATGGACATCTTTATAGTAAAAAACATGGGGTCGATTTTTGGTCATTTTTTCGAAGGCAAAGACAAAAAACAACCTGTAGAATTGGGCGGTGGTCCCCCCGCTCCCGGACTCCCGGTGCCGCCCCCACCGCTCCCCGTGCCGCCCGCCCCCTTGGCGCAGCGCCTGCCTTGGATCCATTCATGTGGAAGGGCTTTTGCCACTGCAATCTGCAATTGTGTTTCAGCTATGTGAAACATGACCCACTGAATCACGACCAGGGGCTTCGATGGCAGAAGTTCCATGAGGTCATGGTGGACCATCATGACACTCGTCCAAGCCGACCATCTGCCAGGTCCGCTGCGGCTGGCCTTTCGGTGCACCTTCAGACTCTTCATCTGTGTAAGTATATGATCCTGAAGACAGGCTCACATCTTTGCGCCCTGGTGTTGGCTCCGGCGCCGGCAGCTGGACTTTCATGCTTTTGACCTGCACAACAATCAGGGATTTCAGGGTGAATGAAAACAACAAACAAAATACATTAAAGGCGCATATTCTGACTATATTGAGACATGGACCCCACAATGGCCACCCTTCTCGGCCATTCGCAGCAGCGCCTTCCAGCCAAAGGGGGCAGGGCGGCCTTCGATGTCAAATCGAGGCATTGTGGAGCTGCACGCCGTGCGCAGCTCCGAGCTCGCAGGGCTTGGTTTGCCACGTCGAAAACGTGGTTGAAACATGTGGATCCCCAGCAACACCTGGATTTATTGGACAAACATGGGAAGTTCATGTAGCTGAACAGTTAATTTTTAACCACTACGGGGTTAGTTAAAAATGTTGCAAAAAATGGTGTTTTAACCAATCCTGGATTAATATCTTTGGGGAGAACTGAGAACTGACATCACATGTTTACGAGGTGATCTTCACAATTGGGTTTATCAATGTTTATTATATACCAGAAACATGGATTAACATCCTAATGAATGGAATATATTCATGTAGAACCAATATAGTTGGTGATTTTAGAATATTTGTTGGCCCGAAAATGGGATGACAATCCCAAGTGAGACGATGATTTTTCTGTTTTGGATACGTGCCACAAGACGAACCATTTTTTTAGCCCAACAAAACATGGAGAACATTGATCAACAAACATGGAGAACATTGTTTGGTCATTACCCGGCCTGGTAAATGTTTACATAACGAACTGGACAGATCCACAATTTTTAATGGGTAAATCCACTATTTCTCTGGCCATTTTCAATAGCTATGTTAAATTACCAGAGGGTAAATGTCATTAACCCACAATAATGGCTTAAAGACGCAGCAGTAACATCCATTTAAGTGGATATTTTTCCATATATAAACCACAAAATTCACCACAATGGTCTGCATCGACCCTATCACTCCGCCTGGAAACGTCTTTCCTTTTGTGATGGGAAAATCAGGTTTGAAGAAGCCTTTGAAAGGAAGACCTATGGGCTCGGAATGTCCTAAAAACACAAATTTTCTTACTTTCATCCTGCAGATTCTCCTTCGCAACAATCCAATCGATCATACTTCTCTTTTCCCTAGTGACGTTTCACCCCAGTTATTGGCATTAAAACCCTATAGTGACAGTTGGTTAAAACATGTCAGAAAAAAAACAGCCATCGAGTTCCGAGTTAGGATCAGGTGATTATTTGATAAACTTCCAACGTGTTGCTTACCTCCGCCTAATATCCATTGATCATACCGGATCACCATCGGGGTTGGTTTAATCTACCACTGTTTTTGGTTGACATACAGTACTAATGCGGGCAAAACAAGTGTTATGGCTATCATTCCCAGTCATGGGTGGTTTATGGCGTTGTTTTACCCGCATCAT
This sequence comes from Cladocopium goreaui, assembly GCA_947184155.2. Lineage (NCBI taxonomy): Eukaryota > Dinophyceae > Suessiales > Symbiodiniaceae > Cladocopium > Cladocopium goreaui. Next base: position 908,127 of record CAMXCT020000269.1, on the reverse strand, counting down.
TTTTATTAACTTTAATTAACACAGTGAAATACGACTTAACATACAACTACTGGCTGGTGGTATACCTACCCCTCTGAAAGAATGACTTAAGTCAGTTGGGATGACAAAAACCCAATATATGGAAAGTCATAAAATTCCATGGTTCCAGTCACCACCAACCAGTGGAGCCACTTTTTTTAGTTAACATAGTTCACCATTATTCACCATTATTCACCATTAAATCACCATTTAGAGTGGCTAAATCACCATAGCTATCACCAGTACTGCTGAGAATATCACCATCCCCACCCCCCTTCGCTCCGTGACCACCAGCAGCAAGGGTGGTTGCAGACAGGCCCCGATGAAGCGCACCAGCCGCGGGTGTCGCAGCTTGCGCAAGGCGTCCACCTCCTTCTTCATGGCCTGACTGCCATCCAACCACTTACGAAACAAATTATGGGTGGGATATGGGTGGGATTCCAACCATCAAAATACCTGGCTTTCTTCTTCAAAATATCTGGCTTTCTTGACGTGTATTATTTGCCTTACCAACATGAAGAAGTTGTTACCAGTAGTACCGCACAAGGCGGTGGCGGAAGTTTCAGAATAGGAAACCTATAGGAGACGTTGGTTGTTGTGAATCACGGATGGCAGAGCGAATCCACTGATTGACCGAAAGGTGGTTGGAGTTGTGTTTGCTGGAGTGGTTGCAATGGTGGCAGTGGTCACCTCACCCACAACTGCTGGATGTAGTGTGATGTACTGCAACTGTAGTTGTAGTTGTAGCGTAGTGGAGTTGTAGTTGTGGTTTAATGTAATTAGTGTAGTGTAGTTGCAGTCATATAGTTGTAGCTGTAGTTGTTTTGTAGTTGTAGTTGTTGTGTAGTTGTAGTTGTAGTTGTTGTAGTTGTAGTTGTACTTGTTGTTGTAGTTGTTGTAGTTGTAGTTGTACTTGTTGTTGATGTTGTAGTTGTAGCTGTAGTTGTTGTGTAGTTGTAGTTGTTGTGTAGTCTAGTTGTAGTTGTTGTTGTTGTTGTTGTAGTTGTAGTTGTTGTTTTTGTAGTTGTAGTAGTAGTTGTAGTAGTAGTTGTAGTAGTAGTAGTACTTGTTGTTGTTGTTGTAGCTGTAGTTGTTGTAGTTGTAGTCCTAGTTGTAGTTGTAGTTGTTGTGTAGTTGTAGTTGTTGTGTAGTTGTAGTTGTAGTTGTTGTAGTTGTAGTTGTTGTGGTTGGTGTTGTTGTTGTTGTTGCTGTTGCTGTTGTCGTCGAAGTTAGGGTAGTTAAGTTAGTGAAGTTAGTTAAGTTAGTCAAGTTAGTTAAGTTAATCGGTGTCTACTTTTTCGACATCTTAACGTCAAAAAAGGCTCAAAACCCTCAGTTTTTTACACTTTTGACTTCGAAATGGGCTTCGCGCCACAACGGCGTGCACTTTTTCAACATGGGAACCTCCAAAAGTGGCGCGAACATGTGGTGTTTTGTACATTTTGACTTCGAAATGTGCTTCGCGGCACAACGGCGTGCACTTTTTCGACATCGCAACTTCCAAAAGTGGTCCGAAGCTGGTGTGTTTTGTACATTTTGACTTCGAAATGTGCTTCGCGCCACAACGGCGTGCACTTTTTAGACATCTCAACTTCCAAAAGTGGTCCGAGAATGGTGTGTTTTGTACATTTTCACTTCGAAATGTGCTTCGCGCCACAACAGCGTGCACTTTTTCGACATCTCAACTTCCAAAAGTGGTCCGGAGCTGGTGTGTTTTGTACATTTTGACTTGGAAATGTGCTTCGCGCCACAACGGCGCGCACTTTTTCGACATTGCAACTTCCAAAAGTGGTCCGACGCTGAGGTGTTTTGTATATTTTCACTTGGAAATGTGCTTCGCGCCACAACGTTTTTTTTTCCCATTGCAATTTAAAGCCTTACAGGCACTCAGACAGAAACAAACAAAAACGTGCAATTCGCGACAGCAGCTCACATCCGGGTGTCAAAGCACCCCCAATCTGGTTTCCAGCTAGAGCGGAATTTCTTGCCATCAAGAAAAGAGCTGGAACAATAGAGGCAAGCTTGTACATATATTGACCAGACATTGGTGGGATTGACAGGGACCAGGTGGATACCTAGAGCTACCTGACACCGTAACCCAAAGGAAGAGCCTAACGTATTGTTGATAACTGAAGTGTCAATGCCCGGCAATGCCTCAGAGATTAAATCTTTAAGGTAGCGATGACATCGATGTATTAGTCGTCCAAAGCCCATATCTTGGTTAAAAAGGGGAGATACAAAACCCAACCTTGAGATAAAGTCAATCAAAACAATGGACCACGGGGTAAAAGCAGTGATTGGCGATGTTCCACTGCACCAATACGCTTCGCGCATAAACCGGTGAATGGCATCAGCGCAATGCGGAGAGCTAACAGCTTTAGGTACAGGTGAATTTGAGACATCTAACCCTTGGACAACTGCCGTTCGATGTGTCACCCATTGATTGAATTTGGGATATTGTTGTTTGAGCGCATCCCAAATGCGATTGGGAACGAAAGCGCCAGAGTTGAGCAAGTTCAGGAAACATCGCTCCAACTCCCCTACTACCAATGTAGTTAGACAAGTTCCACGGCACAAAACAGGAGCAGGAGCTTTGCCCCTTATCCTACGGCTTGGTGGGCAAGTGCATTTACGAGCTGTGGCGACTTTAAGTGTAGATAGAGCGCGGTCAACAATCTGATCATGATCCGGTGGCTGGGTTAACAAGTTCCTATTCACAAAGGACTTGATCAAATGAATTTGCACAGCTAGAATACAGTTGACATCACACACGCTATGATCAGAATGTTGTTGAAACTGTCGTTGGCATAAACTCTTAGCTAATGCGTCTGCTTTTTCATTGCCTTCATTTAAACCAGGGTCTTGACTTGGGTCACGTCCATGAGCTGATACTTTAGATACATGTACTGTTCGATGGTTTAAACTTGTTTCAGCGGCTATGAGTGTCCACAAGTCAAAATTGTCCCAAGAACGCAAAGATGAAAAGCCTTGTGCATTACGACTTTGTTCACGAAATCCTTTGACTATGGTTGCACAATCGGTAAAAATATGGGCGTCTCCGTCTGTTACCTTTAACGCCAGCAAGATCGCTCCCAGCTCGGCTCTTTGTGAACTTTGGTCGAGCCCTGGGAGGGGTCTTGCCAGCTGCAATATTTGCGGAATATATACTGAGCAAGCTGCCGACTCTAGTCTACCCGACTTTGAGCGAATAAAACTGCCATCAGTAAAAATTCGGTCGCCCGGTTGAAGTACATGTTTTGGAGGTAAATCGCCAAATTGGAATGGTTGGTCTTGTTGTAAACGGAACTGTATGTCTCGCTCGCTTTCCCATAGAACACCCATGGTCCATGACGTATCCGGCATTTGCACTGAAACTTCCGGCGGCGGATTCGTTGGACAATGTTTGGACATATGCAAGAGATCATCGTCTGCATCGCAATGTTCGCATTTTCGGGAATTTACCAGGCCTGCTTTAAATTTACGGGGCCCGTCAAAAATTGATCCGGCTAAGAAATTTTGGATGATATTTTGGGCATGGTCAAGTTTGACTGGTAAATTCCGCAGTTGTTCTACTAAGCCAGGCGCAGGTACTACAGTGGAGAAGTCGTTGTCGAGGAAAAATCGCGTCGCGAACATATTAATCACACCGTCCCGCGAGTCGCCTAAGTTGTCATGCCTTATTGGGGATCTACGGAAAAGTGAACGCCTGACGGATCGTTCCAAGTCATCGTCGAAAAATTTGTTGCTGCCATAGAGGAGTTTGAAGTCTGTATCGCCCGGCCGTTTGAAGGACAAACCGTCGGCCCATTCCCATTCCAATTCCCGAACGACAGCGGCCAGAACCGCTGGAGCGCCAGAGGAAGTTCGAATGGCATAAGGTTTGATCTGTCTGGCTTGACGAAAAACTTTTGCCACCAAGTCGGGCTGACGGCGGTGTAACTTTCTATATGTGAGCAAGACATGTCTAACCCAAATAGCCCAAGGATCAACCCAAACATTATCCCATGTAGACATGGTCAACAAAGGGCATCTCATCCGGTTTTTCTTTGGGAAAACAGTATTGACAACAGCTGTCCTCAAATAATTCAATGCTTTCTTATTCGGGGGGGCAACTTCAGACCCATATAACCATCGGCTATGACCTGCAGTTTTAATATATCCTGATTTGAGTTTGGCTGGAAATGGAAGCTTGCCCATTTTCCGAATGGTTGCAGCAGCTGCTTTCGTTTTCAGGTCAACGGCTCTAGCAAGTCCCTTTGTCGTCACTGCTTGTTGAAACCCTAAAGACTTGACACGCTTTCTGTGGGGAATCTGTTTGCCTACTTGGAGAAGAAATCTGTCGGCGTCTTTCGCCTTTTTGGTTAGGAGCGCAGACTTTGCATTGTTTTGAACTTGGCCAATAGCCTGGTCAAAAGCTTCGAGAGCTGTGGTTGCTTTGATGAGCTCAGGTAGGTCTTGCTTACTAGCCCATAGCTTTGTATCGTCAATGAACGCAGAGAAGGTTACCCCTGGAAACTGCTCAATCCTTTTCGCAAAAACAGAGAAAATCAGGTTAGCAAACAAAACACTAAAGGCGCAACCCTGCACGACCCCGTTGGAATGGAGGACCTGATTTTCCGTAAGCGTTATTGAGCTTGAAGAATTTGACCTGATGGTTATAGAAGTCTGTAAGCGGTTGGCATATATGAGATGGTAATCCTAGAGTGGATCCGAGTTGAATACAAAATTTTGGCAGCAACAGGTCGAAACATTTCCACCGATCAATAAATATAACGATAGAAGTGTTGTCAGGGGCTTCGTCCGAATCAAACAAGTGGCTAGATAATTCGATTTCTGAAGGGGTAGCCGATCTATGGGGCAATCCGCCCGCGAGTGAAGGGGGGGCCAAATTTCCCAACCATGGCGCCAATTGTTTGAAGCGGACAGATGCCCAGAAGGAATAGAAAATTGACGTAATTCCAATGGCCCGGGTAGATTCAGGGGTCCATTCATGGGTTTTGGAAATGTGCTTCGCGCCACAACGGCGTGCACTTTTTCATCTCTCATCTGGCCAGCTGGCTCCGCACCCGCCGCTTTAGCGAGCCTACTTTTCGACCCTCAGGAGCCACAAATCATTGGAAAAACACAGTGTTTCGCGACTTTCCTACCTTTTCGCGCATCTGCATCTTCTTTCTTCTGACTCTTTCTCTTCTGATCTTCTTTCTTCTAATCTTTCTCTTCTCTCTGCCTCTGCCCTGCTCTGCTTTTCATCTGTCCATATTGTCGGAAGTTTGACTTCTAAACTTCCTTCGATTATTGTTAGTAAAGTAGTAAACCATAATCCCATAAATGCCATAAATCCACCAACGACTTATCATTTTGATGGCTGGGATAAAACAACCATCATTATAATATGGGTGTTTCATTATCGCTTTACCAACATTATTCCACCCACTTTAATCTTTACTACACCTGCAAATTCGTGGTTCCAGCCAACAAGAAGAATGGGGCCTTGACTCTCCAATGGTTTGCACTGATGTTTTTGGTGGCAAACTTGAGGCCAATTTCAGTTTAAGGTAAATATTGTTTGAACATATTTTTCAAGATTGGTTGAACACTTGATCTAAAACTAATCCAAAATAATTTTCAAAAATAAGGTAGAATCTAAAACGAATCAACTTTGCTTCGAAATCTAAATTCCGTTCATTTTATCTTTGATGCAAATGAATTCTAATTTGATTGAAAACATCTTTGGTGTTTTGAATTTGAAATTAAACTGAACGTGCCTTAGATCGAAACTAACAACAACTTAGAATTATTTGAACAACATGTAATCCAAATCTCATGGGTATCCAAACATCTCATGAGTGAGGATCGTTTTTGCTATAAGCATTGCAATTTCGGGCTATATATAAATATATATGTATACATTATAAATTATAATATATATATATATTATAGAACCCAGCATGAAATCTTCAAGGCACCCAAGCGTCAAAAAGAACCACTAGCGGCTAAACTTGATCCTCCATGCTCTTTCATGGGCGCGATGTTGGGATCCCAGGCATTGATTCATCTTATGGTTACCATCATATGATGAAAATCTTATTTGACAAAGTCCCATATAGATGAACCTATGACCATAAAATTCTCATCTATATGGTGAGTACAGGTCAAAGTCCCGAACATTTTTGGTGAACATCAAAATCGTTTGGTCATTCTTCCGCACATATTAGGTGCTTTTTTCATGGTGCGAAAAAGAGAAACATAGCTTTCGACCCATGCCGCATCGCCATATCATTCTTAATGATAGGCGCAACAAACTGTAGATGTTTAGGGAGAGCTTTTTGTTGGGTCTACCTGGATGGCAACACTTATCTCCCACTATCGGCTGTTCCGCTTACGCTAAGTCTATAGGAAAGCCCCTCTGGGCTCAATCCCTAGATCTTACAGTTGGCTCAAACGCAATGACACACGCAAATTCAATATATTCATCCATCCAAGGTCCAATTCAATATTCATCCGTGCCAAATCTGCATGTGAAAAACAGTTGCATGGCTACCTTGCTGACAAAATCAGCTTCAGCATATGTTTTTTCTCATTACCCATGTATGGCGAACAATACAAGAATTCATCTGCCCTGACTATCTGGCCACGAAACGGAATTGGCTGTTCACAATCAAATATAAATTGCTTCAATACCCAGCTATATGAACACTATTGCCATTGAACATTCTTATTAAATAGTAGCATTCTTTAAAGCAAACAGCAAACACATGTGCCATGGTCAGAACTTGCATAAACAGCTCATATTGGTGATAGCCACCAATGCATTTTCACAGGGATTTATATGCACATCAGGATCCTATCATGTGATGGATGACCATACCACATATACAATCTTTTGACCATGGCACAAAAAATAGTTGCTTATCAATGCCAAAGATCAATAGATAATAGTTGTTGCATTATCAATATTGATTGATGTAGGCTATAGATAAATATGCGATGGCCACTATATTTGGCATGATTTAAAAGGACCCCCAAGTGGATGGTTACTGGGATGGTTCATTGTTGGGTTTACCACATTAGTTGGCTATCAAAATTGCCAAAGTAACAAAAAATAACAATCAGTGTGGTTAAACCAAGATAATCATCAACTACTTATCTGGTTGGTGGTTGACCTACCCCTCTGAAAAATATGAAAATCAGTTGGGATGATGACATTCCCAATATATGGAAAAATAAAACATGTTCCAAACCACCAACCAGGTTTAAAATTGGTATCAATATTGACCAAGAAACAATAATGAACTGAGCATAGATACCCCAAGATCCTAAAAAACCTCACAGCCCCCTGCCATCCCAACACCTCCAAATGAGCCACCGCAGTGATTCGCTTCACAGCCACCTGTCGATGAACTTACCAGGTTACCAGGGCTTTGACTCATAGGGATTCCACCTGCAAATAAAACCACTAAATGTAGTGGCCAATCTGTTGGAAACTGTAGATATCAGCATAAAATGGATCAAATCGCCATTGAACAACTTAAGTGATTTAAAAAAATCTAATCATTTGGTAAACGCAATTTCATACACCTCATTTGTACTTTTCTTGGGGTTTAGCTCATTTTGGAGATTGAAACAACAAAAGAAACACGACTTTTAGCATTTGAACACAGGATATGGCCAACAAACAGTCAGGGATTGGATTTCGGCCAAGTGGGAAGTCCGGACTCATGGGGCTCCATGAGGGGTTTATCATAGCTTCAGTAGAGGATAAAACTACTTCGAATGGAATCTCGTTAGTTACTTGTTGATTTGTATTCGCTTCAAAATAATTTGTGATGGTTCCGCTAAATCTATCTATCTCACATGGTTTGGATTCCCATAGTTCATTGTATCCTCGCGCATGCCCAGTCGATCTTCCTCTTGATCATGTCGGCCGTAAGCTTCCGTTTTTTGCCTGACCGTCAACCTTTGCCAAGCAGCAAAAACCATGTAAACAACTGGGCTCCAGTTCTCCGTGACTAAGACAACCAAGAAGCTCCTGCAATGCGTGGAAGAAGGCCTGCGATCCGCATCACGTAATCAAGTAGCATGTTTGATATGCTGCCTTGCTGGGACATCCAGCATTTCTCGGGCAGTCAATTTTGGTTGTGCTCCAGCAGTCAAACTGGACCTGCAGCGGACATGTTTGGTGTGGGCCATTTTCCATGAAACCAGCCAGCGATAAAGGGGTACCCCATGACTATGGAAACCATCATATAATACTTAATTAGTGATTATTATGAGATGCTACACACACACATATATATATATATATATACATACAAATATACACTATGAAGTAATAGTCACTAATTAAGTATATCTATATCACTATCTATTAATCACTGGATTTTCCATTATAAACCAGCCATTTTGGGGTACCCCCAGTTTTGGTTCAACCATTTCTGGTTGCTTCAACCACAACTTTGTCTCCGCGCCTCCTGCCCCTTCCACGAGCCCCGAAAGACTTGGGCGGAGCCCCCAGCGCCTGACCGAGGGGCGGTGAATTGTGCGTTGTGCAGCCAAAAGGTGGGGATGGAACCAATAAAACATGGTAAAAAATGGTGGTAAAAATGGTGGTTAAACTAACAGTAAAAATGGTGGTTTAGTGACTCCACCAGTAAAAACAATGGTTAAACTAACAAACATGTGATAAAAATATGATCAAACCAACAAATCTGAAGAGTTTAAACCAACCCAAAATGATGAGTTAGCAACAATGGGATTTGACCAGGGAAGAAAACCGCTGCAACAACACTTGGAATCAATTCTTTGGCATGTTACATCCTGCTACAATTTGGAGCTCACTGAGTTAACCCACCAAAATGGACCAAACAACCAAGCAACTGTGCAAAAAAGGCTAGCATGATTTGGGCCCTGATCAAGTGAACACCCTAAACTAAACAGAATGGCGAGCTAGTTTTGTAATGTATCTGAATTGCATGTCTGCCACCAATTCATCTCAGAATATCCCACAGATAGGAGAGATATCCTTAGATCTTGTTTGATCATGTGGGATCCCAGACCTTTTTCCCTCCCATGTCGTGAGTTGATCTGCAGGGCACTTTGGCCGCGCACACTATAAATTCAAAACGCGATGTTGAAGAATGGTTGAGCCGTCTGGACTTTCACTTGGATCCCCCCAGGTAACCATCGATCCATCCGCCAAGATGGCGGCAAATGTGCGACCTGTCGCCTCAATATGCAATACATTCTTGAGATAGCAACTACCAAGGGCACCGCCACAGCTTGGATCTCCCCAGGTAATGATAGAATGATCCGCTAAGATGGCGGCAAACGCACCATTTGTGGCCTGGATATGCTGCACACCCCTGAGCTGATCTTGTACTGCAGAGCTGTCACCACCACTCTCTGGATCCCCCCAGGAAACCACCGATCCATCGGCCAAGATCGCAGCAAAAGCATGATCTGTGGCCTGGACGTGCTGCGCGTTCTTCAGCTGAGGTTGCACCGCAGAACTGTCGCCACCGCAATTTGGATCGCCCCAGGTGATGACGGAGCCATCAGCCAAAATTGCGGCAAACGCCGATGCTGCAGCCTGAACTTTCTGGACAGTTTTGAGCTGATCTTGGACAGCCGAGCTGTCCCCACCCTCTTGCGGAGAACCCCAGGTGATAACTGATCCATCGGCCAAGATCGCAGCAAAAGCATCACCAAAAAAGGGCCCAACAGGTGTGGCCTGGACTTGCTGCGCATTCTGAAGCTGATCCTGAACGGCAGAACTGTCGCCGCCACATTCTTCATCACCCCACGTCACCACGGATCCGTCTTCCAAGATGGCAGCAAATGCCCCTAGTGTGGCCTGAATTTGTCGCACATTCTTGAGCTGATCTCGAACTGCAGAGCTATTGCCGCCATAGTCTGGATCACCCCAGGTAACGACAGATCCATCAGCCAAAATAGCGGCAAATGCTTCTCCGGTGGACTGGATTTGCTTGACATGGATGAGCTTGTGGGAGACTGCAGATATGTCGGCCCCGTGGTCTGGATCCCCCCAGGCAACGACAGATCCGTCGGCCAAAATGGCGGCAAATGCAGAACCTGTCGCTTGGATGTGCCGCACATTTCGGAGCTGGTCTTGCACAGCGGCAGTGTCACCACCCCAGTTTTGATAACCCCAGGTAACAACAGATCCATCGGCCAAAATGGCAGCAAATGCCCCTCTTGTGGCCTGAACTTGCTGCACATTCTTGAGCTGATCTTGGACTGTGGAGCTGTCACCGCCAAATTCAGAACAGCCCCATGTCACAATGCCGTCACCCCCACAGCACCACACGGCAAGGGCTGAATCAGTTCTTGCCACTCTGGGCTCTTGTGCAACAGCTGTCAGATGGTCTCAGTCTTCAATCCCAGCAGCTTGCAAAGGCTGGGAGAGGTCAGTGAGCATCCGTCCTTCATCTGTGACGAGTCTCAGGAATCCTCGCCCGAAACTCTTCTGTGCCAGCTCCTTCAACTCTCCGACGGTATATGATTGAGGAATTGTTGCAGTTTCATTGCGACCACTTGGGAATGACACATTGAGTCGAAGCATTGTTTCCAAAACGTCGAGAAAACACCAAAAAGAGCAAGACGTCTATCTCTTGAGCCGAAGGCATGCCCGAAGTAAATTGCTCTGTAAACCAAATCTACGATTAAAATCGATTAAACCTATCTGAAAAAAATCAACTCATTGATCCATGAACCCAACCATTGAACGTGCCAGCAGGGGTGGTTGACATCCATGACCCGCTCTGCTAAACCTTCCAGCTTGATGACCATACTGTTTGAGGAAGGTGAATTCACCTTGCATTGCTCAAGTGAACTGCCAACTGACATATATATATATAATATGGTAAAACTACGTATATATATATATATATGTTTAGTGATGAATATTTCCACACATTTGATCCACACCTTTTTTTCTCCCCCACCACAGGCGTGCGGCGCCTAGTTGGGGACCCAGCATCAACTCTTCGGGGCGGATCAACTCGTTCAGACCTGGGATGGGCCGGGGAGGATTCGGGCGGATCAGATGCAAAATGCTCCGGTGGATGCCAGCGAAATCCGAATCACCAGTTGAAAACGGTGGTATAGATAGGTGGTATATCCCACTATCCCACTATAGCCTATGTAGACTAATGGAATAAGAATACCCTCTAGATTATGGAATATGCACCATTAAATAGGAATAGTTCTTTCCATTAAAAAGATAAAAAATATGATTATCTATGGAAGGGGATACTTAAAAAACGGAAACTGGAAAAATGTAGATTAAAAAATGGAATACACGTCTTATGGCTACCATTCCCAGTCATGGGTGGTAAACATGGCATTGTTTTACCCGCATCATTTTTATTCACTTCAATTAACACAGTGAATTACAACTTAACATAGAACTACCACTCTTTTTAGTTACCCTCTGGTAAACGTTTACAAAAAATTATGGAAAATCACCATGCTATTAATGGGAAAACTCACTATTTCTATGGCAATTTTCAATAGCGAACTGTTAGTTTACCAGAGGGTACTTAAAACATTGAAACTTGAAATCTCCTGGATCATCATTCTTAGATCATCTTTGGGCAGAAATCTGGGGATACTTCAAAAATGGAAACTCTTTGGGGCCCCACTTTTTAAGTATCTATCAGATGCTATGTAGATGATGCATGATAATCCTAAATGAAGCACACACACACACACCCCTGGTTTTCAGGCCATGTGTGATTTTCTTTCCCAATATGAGGTCATCATTTTGCCGGCGCCGGTGAGGTCATTGCCGGCGCTACCCGCTTGAGGATGATCAAAGATCACGAAATCATCCGGTCGCCATTTTTTGAAACGGAAACATATGGGGTTCCCCTTCTGCAATGGAACATGCTTATACTGTACTTATACTTGAGTTCTTTTTTGGCGAAACTCTGTGGGGACTTATTCTCCGTGACATTCTATCTTGGTTGGAGGTCATGTGCCACTGGTCTCTCAGAAAACTCATCACGTGACTTTCTTTCAATGGATTGTACAAAAATATTGGTGCCAAGAATACTTCATCGGTCCGGTTTTTTGCTTCTCTGCTCCAAAAAAACCCTATCTGAAGCATCCAAATGTTTAACGGCGCACCTGTCACAAGCAGTGGACAGAATCTCACCCGGGACCATCCACCGGTGTTTACGGTCCATGGACTGATTGGGATGTTGTACTGGGTCCCCAAAGTAGACAACTAGACATAGGAAATATGGTGATATTTTGTTTGTTTAATCTATATTGGAGACCCAAATAGGTTTGTCTGAAAATAGGGTGCACCCTGATTCCATGGTTTGTCCTCATTTATTGCATCAAAATTGCCATTTGGGGGGGCTACCTCATGTTCGGACAAACCCAAACATGAAAAGTTCCATCATATACTCATTTTATCTCCCAGTTGCCTACTCAAAACATGGCCGTCTAAAGTGCATTTCGCTGTCAGCGGCGAGTCTTCTTTTTTGTCTTGGACAATTTGGGCGAAGGCATTGGCGATTGAACCAGTGCAGCCTGGTGGTTTGATATGTCCGGCGTGGTGCTTCCGGAACCGGAAATAATGGTGGAACATCTGTGATTTTTGGATCACAAACCCATAGTAGCTGAATGTAGCTGATGAGTAAGTGGGATTTTACGCTATAAATGGGACAACCCAGGAGTTAGGAGACTAACTTTCACCAGGCTTCTTCACCTCTTGGTGGATCCTCCATGTGGTGGGCATAGCAACGATAATGGGGTTACAATGCTTTGTACATGATCAAATCAAATATGATAATTAATGATAATTACACGGCTTTGGACACCACTAAAATGCTGCTCTTTTCTTGGTGAGCATTTTTTTTTAAGGTACCCACTGTTGCCCCACAACCATGGTTGTGGTTCCCTTGGTTTTTCTCGTTGTGGCGCCTACAAGTATGTACCCTGTCGGATTTCACAATGCCACAGCAGTACCATCAGACTGCGGGTGAACTTAATGGATTTATTGAAATCGCGTGAGCATCGTCCCATCTGCTCGACATGGACTGTGCTCAACGCGACAGCGGCCGGCGAAACGTTGGGTTTCGCCACGTCCCGCTGCAGCAAGAAAACGTGTTGAAGGACAAGGATTACAACGTTTGGATGAGCATTTCAGCTACTGACTGGCTGGGGATGTAAACCACTGGTCTGATAACAATGAGTTGATTTCATCTGCAAACGCTGTGGGTCTAGCAAACTGAAACGTCAACAAAAAAGCTGGTGACAAATATGACGAATGGTTGCCAACCCCGAACCGTGGTTCACAATTAGTTTTATATTTCGGATGAACATCTAAGAATCGATCTATATAAACATGTCCTGTGGATGGCCGAGGCTGCCAAAGGACCTGAATGAAGAGTGAAATCGGCTGATGTGGCAGCTATCTCATTCAGCTTGTGCTTGAGATCACAAACACTATTTTGAAAATCAATCACTTGATGCTTCGAAGGATTGTCTGGTTCATCAACACGATGTCCCGCAAGAAAACATTGTTCATGGTTCAGAATTTCGGCACCAGTTGGCACGGATACCCGTTGAGTAGAATGAATCTATTGGTGTCCAGAGTCCAAAACAAACCACTTGTTGGCAGTGACTCTGGTCATACGTTCACTTTTCACAACAACCAGGAGTATTTTGAGGGTTTTGAGGCATCCCGTTTTTCTCATCCTGTATCAATTACATCCGCATTACACAGTATCTGTTCTCCATGGTGGTATTGATTCATTTCCTATATGAGTGCATGGAGGATCATCTTTCCAATGAGGGATGAAACACATGGAAGCGTCAAACATTCAAACAACTAGATATACATTAATGCAAGCGAACCATTCGAACCATTTGAAATCACTTCTCCCATTTTCGGCAATTTTAACGATCTGAACCATCACTTTTTAGCTTCGGAGACTTTGTCTGCCGAACTTTCAAAACGCCCAGTCTTTGTCACCGGGGCCAGCCGTGGATCGAAACTTGGGATTGACAGGTCCCTGGTTTCCCTCTTATTGAAATACCAGCTATCTTGATAAAGATGATAACGATACAAATCATCTCAACATTCAACAGAAATTGGAAAAACATGCCATAAAACATGCCATCATGCCCTGGTCTGCCGGAAAACAAAATCAGGATTCTGAACCCATTTACTGCCGTCATTTGCGAAAGTCTCCGATCACAGCAGCAGCGGTGGCTCATCAAAAAGCAAGGGATGCGCTCCCTCCAAATGCTCAGTGCCCTGGAGCAGGTTATGACCCGCCTGGGCAAGGTGAAATCAGCGAGAAATCGAGAATTACCCGGCCTGGTAAACGAACTAAGAACTGGGGAACTGGAAGCCATGGCCCAATCGAAAGTTCGTTGATTTACCCATTAAACATGGTGATTTTCCATAGTTATATTAGTTTACCAGAGGTTAAGCATAATCATTTACAACCAATGAGGATTTAAGCTTCAACACATGGGAAGGGTAGCAACCCACAAGTCATCAAACATTGGGGTAGTGGTACATCATTCACTGAAAATGGCTGAGTCAGAAGGCCATTTGGGCATGATTTCCGTTACATTCATTCCAGTGATGTCACATTGAGGTCGTTATAAGTCATCCAAATTATAATGATAGACCCACAACATGGTAAATTGGTGACTAATTATCCTCAGTATATATATATATTCCCATTCTAATAACAACCTTCAAAATGGGTCATCAACCCTTAACTAAGTACCTATATTCCCATTATAATCATTATAACTTGGTTCATAATCGCCTAGTACAAATAGGGTTCATAGTATATATATATATTTATCCCCATATGTCAACACTATGCTATCCCTATCATCCCTATTATCCCCATTATTTCCATTGATCGTCTACTACATCTTATGATTCATAACAACCTTTACATAGCGAGCATGTGCAAAAACAAGCATCTGGCTGTATTCCCACTATATCACCATAAGAGAACCCATTGGCTTACAATACATTAAACCCATTTCCATATCCCTTATCCATTTCAAGTTCCATCAGAATGGTTTAACAAAAACCATTGAAGTTTTAAAACCCATGATTTCCATAGATTTCCATTGCATTACACATACATGGATTTCATTATATCCATATATTTCCACATATTTCCATATGATTTGTGATTATTTCCGTCTCCATTTACAGTTAACAAATCCCATTAAATCCAATTAACCCATATTAATCCCATTAACATGGGGATGTTTATCCCGTTAAATCCATTTAAATTTACACAAAACACCTCCACTTACAGAAATAAAAATCCCAAATATATCCCATTTTTGGATTATCCCATTTATATCTACCCTCTGGTATACTAACATAGCTATTGAAAATGGCCGTAGAAAGTTCGTTGATTTACCCATTATATAAAAATTGTGATTTTCCAGTTCATTATGTAAACGTTTACCAGAGGGTATCTACTTAATCCACTTTTAAACATTTTTATAGCAAATCAAGGCACCGTGAAGACTCCTCCATGGGCCACCATTAGCGAGTAGGACCAGCCCGCAGCGACGTCTAGGACCTGGAAACCGGCGCAGTAAAAAAGTTGCACTGGGTGAGATGTATCTATACATAATATATATAATATCTATTGATAGATATTCTAGTTGGGATATATGATATATACATGTAGATATTAAGATATCTAGATACATACATTGTGGTTATACCAATTATGGGGAGGTAGTGGGGATGTATCTGGTTGGTTCCCCTGAAGCCTTGTAGGGTTGGTTACGTAATGGCTATATATATATATAGTGGTTTCATGTGGCTATACCAACTATATATACCAACTATAGTTGTATAGTAATATGTAGGGTGATATATATATATATGATGTAGGGGTTTCCATACATGGGGCTACCCGGATAGCTGGATAGTTTATATTGGCAATCCTATTGAAATTGATGATTTGGAGGTACCCCTATTTTAGGAAACCTTTATATAGTTATATGTAGTGGCTATATGTGGTGATAGTTAGCTATATGAATATAGTATGGCTATATCTATCAACTACGGTACAACTATAACTACATTATATGTAATATATGTAGTGGATATAACAACTATAATTATTGTATAGTCTAGTCGTTACGTATAATGGTCATATAATGGTTAATCTTTAAACAAGTGGCTATATGAATAGTGGTTACACCAACTATGGAGGGGATTTTTTGCGGGAATGTAGTTGGATCAATTCATAGGATTGACCATGACTGGCCTACCCCTTCTGAAAAATGATGGACTTCGTCAGTTGGGGTCATGACATTCCCAACTGAATGGAAACATAAAAAATGTTCCAAACCACCAACCAGATGATCATTTTCGACTGGGCTGCGCCGATTTTTTCCCAATTAGGTGCATTAGGCAGCATGGGTGAACCCTTTTGAGCCTGAGTGAAAGAGTGAAAGAGCACCGATTTTGATGGGAAACATATGGAAAAATGACAACAGGATTACTCTTTTTGGATGTATCCTGCTGGCGAAAAAATGTGATCATGATGCTGGGTGCTATTGGGACGGTAGACTATGCTGGGTGTTGGGTGATTTGGGTATTTCCTGAAATAGGGGCACCCCCAGTTCTCATCCATTTCAATAGGATTCTCCATGATATACGATGAAGGGGTACCCCCATTGATGGAAACCATCATTTGTGGCAAAACAACTCGATAACCATGGGCTGCAGCGGGTGATCATTGACATAACCAAACATAGACGGGACTTGAGGTGCCATCACATCATCCAGTCAAGGCCGCGAAACAGTGACCATCCCCATTTGAAATGCAACCCTCCACATGAATCAACTGTTTTTGCTCTATCCAAGGTTGACATTACAGTCCAAACTGAGATCCAGGTCATTTTCCGACATACCCTCCGGCAATTTAATTTAGCTATTGAACATTGCCATTTAGTTCGTTGATTTACCCATTGATAATGGTGATTTGCCATAGTTTACCATTAAAAATGATGTTTTTCCATAGTTTACCCATTAAAAAATATGGTTTTCTATAGTTTTTCGCAAACGTTTACCAGAGGGATTCACAAATCCCAAGTTGGTACCATATGTTTTTCCCCCACCGGCCCATCATCCAGGGCACGCGATCGTGGATGCTCATCCGTACAAAGCTGGCCCGCTTCTGATGCAGAGACGGGGGAAAACAGGAAAACCAGCGAAACACTGAATACAGGTACTGAAGGCGATTGTATCTAATCCCAATCAAATTAACCAATGGAAACCACATGTATAAATGATTAACAAAGTATGCATTATTTGTAACTTACCAATGGTAATTACTGATACTATCTGGTTGGTGGTTTTAACCATCTTGAAAAATATGAGTTCGTCAATGGGAAGGATGACATCCCATATATGAAATGGACAATAAAAAATGATTGAAACCACCAACCAGGTAATCATGTAACACATGTATGTATAAATGTGAATGTTCTTGTATGAAAATAAGTACAGACTTAGCGGCTGCCCTCCCACCTCGTTCAAGTCGAACATGAAAAGACACATCTCTGTTTGTAGATGATTAGTGATTGATGATTTATAGATTGATATGGTCCTATTTCCTTTGAATGTCAGGGGATAAACCCGTTAGAACACGATCCCTGGGCAGGTCGCTAAAGTAAGACTTCGCGTGATAGAAATGAAGTATGACCAACTATCAAGTCAGTGTCTCCAGGTTTTATCGATATTTAAACCAAATTATCCAGTAAGATACGCATATTTTTTGAAATAGCCGAATCATTGTGCAGTGGTGATGTAAAAATGGGCACCCTCTGGTAAACATGGCCTGCTGGAAAATCCATCACTTCGATGATCTTCCTACTTCAAGAGGCTTCATAGTGGAAAATAGCTGGAGACACTGAGTGGGCGATCTGGAGTTTATTCCATGGAGAAACACATCATTTTTGTTATCAAATATGGGGGAACATATCATTGCCAATCTTTGATACCCTGCAAAAAACTAAGCTTTTTGCTGGTTAGTAGATATTCCCATTAATACCAAAAGACTACAGGAATAAAGTACCCATGTAAGATTGACCTAGATATAATCACACATTATCCCATTTAATCCCATACTTGGGGGATCTTCGGGGTGCAGTTCCACTAGTAAGTGGATTATATAACCGTAGTTCTAGGGGTTATATCCCAACTTATGGAGGTTAAAATTCCATAGTTATAGCCATTCATAACCCCAATTGGACCCCACAAGTATACTCGAAATCATATATAATCATATATACAATATAATCCCGTATCATCACAGCTAAAATCCCATCCATTCCCATATGCACATATAATTTCTCCTATGTAATCCCATGGCCCATAGATAATCATATTTCCTAATCTAGTGCTACCTAATCTAGATTTCCCCCAACCATATTGGGGGGTTCCATAAATGGCTTTCCATCAATGGAGCTACCCCAAATGGATGGTTTATTTCATGGAAAATCCCATCTATAAACGGATGATTTGGGGGTACCACCATTTCAGGAAACCTCCATACTTGATAGATAATCACATATAAATTCCAATAGAAACGTATAAAAACCCATAAAATACAACCTAATCTGCATTTCCATTGCACCATATTGCTTTCCCCAAGTCATCCGTGGCATCGCGTCCTGAAAGCCGGGCACCCCCAGTTGGCCGTTGCCGTTGTCGCCGGCGCCGAAGCAGCGGCCGTCCGCCAGAGCCACCTCGGTGCGGATGAAGACCACGGAAAATGGCGGTTTTTCATGGGAAAACCATGGGAAAATCCGCTAGAAATCGATTATTTTTCTGGGGTTAAATGGGATTTTATAGGTGATATAATTATGTGATTGTATGAAATTATATATGATTCTATATGGGAGAAAATTGCGGATGTACCCTCTGGCAATCCTATGTAAATGGAAGCTTCTAGCTGGGAAAATCATAGGAAAATATTGGTATAACAATAGGACATGAATAGATTTACCATCCAGTGTCATCAAACGCGGCTAGCCGCGGCTAGCTGGATAAGTCCAACTTTAAATGGAAGTTTCTAGCTGGTAAAATCATGTATAAATAGGACATTTTCCATTGCCAGGTATGATTATCGAAGGGTAATCCAAAAGAACTGGACAGCTTTAGAACTTGAGAGTATCTTGGGAAGTGTCAGCGCAGAAAAAAACGAGACCAAAAACGAGACCTCTGGAGATGCGAACGGAAGCAAGCGGAGACGAGGAAGCAACATCTACGAGCCAACGCCGTATCTTAATTACGCCATTGCCCCAAACATCCCCCTCGCACACCGCCTACGCCACGATAACAAAAACTTGCGCCATAAGCAAAGCAAAATGGCGCACCGTCTTTTCCTACATTTAAACATCGAACGCTGAGAATTAGCACGCATTTCGGGCCCACCCACACCGCCCATGTTGAAAGGAAAGGCCACACAGCCACCACCTTACAAAATCCTGGAGGAGATTGAAGCGCCATGCAGCCCGCAAAGATTTCAACCGAAATCATGGAAAAACAGCAGCCAGCAGAAATCCAACAAAACAGGATGTTGCGCGTACACTGCGCACCTGCAAACTGGACCCCAAAACCACTATGGAATGCAGCCTGGGTTTACGCACAAAAGTCTATCATATTTGATCTTTCACCATGAGCACACCGAGTTCAGCACAACCAGGGCGCAACATGTTCATCATCGTCACCGAAATGCACTTTTATGAGGCTGCATGACCGCATGCTAACGCAGCATTTGGTCAATGCAATTGACACAGAAAACAAGCCTCATAGAAATCTTGCAAAATTTGTAAAGGCACGCCAAGAGATTACTTTGTCACTTGCGAATAATACTGCGCCCTTGCGGTTGGTGATGAATGATTGAATGTAATTAACCGCTTTTATTAAGAACATTTAAGAACCACATTTCCAAGTCAACATGTACAAAGCACACCATGCTCGGACCACTTTTGGAAGTTGCGATGTCAAAAAAGTGCACGCCGTTGTGGCGCGAAGCACATTTCCAAGTCAAAATGTACAAACACGGACCATTGTCGGACCACTTTTGGAGGTTGAGATGTCGGAAAAGTGCACGCTGTTGTGGCGCGAAGCACATTTCGAAGTCAAAATGTACAAAGCACCGCAGCCTCGGACCTCTTTTGGAAGTGGAGATGTCGAAAAAGTGCACGCCGTTGTGGCGCGAAGCACATTTCGAAGTCAAAATGTACGAAGCACACCACGTTCGGACCACTTTTGGACATTCAGAGCTCGTTTCGCGTGGCAGGCGCAAGGGATTGTGCACCTTGTCAAAAGTGAGCAAAACGTGAGGGTTTTGTGGCATCTCCAAAAAGGATGGCAGGCATGGGACATTTGAAGAGGATCTGCAAAGATGCACTTTCCGTGGCAGGTGCAGTACAAAAGACATGTTCATGAGAGATGTTAGGAGGTCAGGGCGCTCATTTCCTGAGAGGTGTTGCATTTTGGAGCATCAGATCTGTAGGTTTGCTAAGATGATTTTGCGTGACAGGTGCAGCACTTCGCATGACCTGGCATCAATTTTTCGTGGCAGGCGCATTACTTTAGATAGGTGGAGTGGAAAAATCGCAAAACGCATCGGTAGGAGGCTGTCAGGGCTGCACTTTACTTTCCATTTTTCAAGGAAGTCTCGCAGAATTGCTTTGTTTTTGATGTTGTCAAGTTCAAAAATTTGAAGAAGTCTCGCAGAATTGCTTCGTTTTGGAGGTTGTCAAGTTCAAAACTGCAGGCGTCTCGTAGAATTGTTTCGTTTTTGCTGTTGTCAACGTCGAAAAATGAGGAAGTCTCGCAGAAGTGCTTCGTTTTCAAGCTGGCAGATAAACAGGGGGATAGACAGACAGACAGACAGACAAACAGACAGACAGACAGACAGACAGAGAGAGAGAGATATAGATAGATAGATAGATAGATAGATAGATAGGTAGATAGACAGGTAGGTAGATAGATAGATAGATAGATAGATAGATAGATAGATAGATAGGTAAATAGATAGATCGATAGATAGATAGACAGGCAGACAGACAGACAGACAGATAGAGAGATAGACAGATAGACAGAAAGATAGAGAGACAGCTAGATCGATAGACGGATAGATAGATAGATCAGCAGTAGGTAGGTAGGTAGATAATCAGAGAAACATAGAGAAACAGAGAGAAAAAGAGAGAAAGAGAGAGTGAGAGAGAGATCAAGCACCTTTCAGTCCATCAGTGGCTTCGCTCTGCCATCCCTGATTCACAACAACCAACCTCTCCTATAGGTTTGCTATTTTTGAAACTTCCGCCACCGCCTTGTGCGGTACTACTGGTAGATTAATAGTGTCATTCTATTAGATAATATTGTCATTGTCATAATCATTATACAATAACAAATCACAATCATTATACAATATTTAATGTCTTCTTCATCAACTGGATCATCAAGACGGTATGGCCTGATACCGTGGCTTTCCAATGCGGTCCAACATCCCACGCATACTGAGAACTTCGTGGGTGTCTCGGTGAGGCAATGCGGGCAGAATCTACATCCAGCCTCAGTCACGGCTTTCCTCTCAAGGATGTAGTCGACCAATTTCAGCCGTGCTTCATACTGCTCCCTGCCTCCATCGACGATTTGATGGTTCTCGAAACGACCCAAGATGGTCAGAACCTCCATCGTCTCTTCGTCGTAAGGTTGACCAGCAGCATTGACGCACTGGTGTGCGATTCGAATCACCGATTCTTTTGTTGCGACCTTCTTGGATCTGACGGATCCTGTCCTGACGACTTGCTCTTCGCCAGAAGGAACGATCAGGCGTTGCCATCGAAGATGTGCGTCCTGGACCCATCCGCCACGAATCCGTTACGAACTGGCGAAGAGCAAGTCGATTAATCAAAAAAACGTACTATTAATAGTGTGTTATTTTTAATAGTGTCTTTCTACATTGTATTACTATAACGTACTATTTTGATCCATTCGACCAAACATATCCATTTAGTTCCATGGATTTTCCACCGAGGCGCCAAGGTATGTTGGTCCCCCGCCGCCACGGCCACAGCCGTGGTGTCGGCATCGAAGGACACACGTCTGCGAAGTCGCAACGGGATGGCTGTTTTGAGGGGATATCATAGGGATATATATATATATCAATCATATTATAGGGAGATATGTTCTTTTTTTTGATATATATATATATATATTTTAAAATAATTAGATGATAACTATTATAAATATCTTAATGGTTATTTTAATGGGATATGTCAATTATAATAGGGATGTATCGTTTACTAATGGTGGTATAATTGTGTATATATGGTCACCCCCCCATGATCTACCTAGAAACATTTTATATGGGAATTACCATGTTTCTTTGCATATAAAGCATAACCGGAAAAACAATTCTGCACTCGGATGTTTCAATATATTTGGGTTGTAGTTATAATATCTAATGCATTGTTGTTCAATGGCCATGACTGATAAACAACTTTTGTCTGACCACTTCACCCCCTGGTCTGCTTCACCCTATCATCTGCTTCACCCTTTCATGCAGCCAATAATGCCTACAACCATACTTGTCTTGGGCCACATCGAGAAAAGCAAACAAAACCTGGAAAACTTTAAACAACATCGAACAAAACCAAAAACCAAAACACCAAACATTTTGAGAGAATGTTTGGTTTTGACTCAAAAGATTTTTTTTGGTTTCCCTAGTTGTTTTGTTTTTTGTTTGAAATGGAAAAACAAAAGCAATTGTTTTCTGTTTTTTGTATGGATATTATCAATCAAGATATCAACAAACAAAAAAACTCAAGGTACTTTTTGGTTTTTGAGACTTCTCGATGCAGAAAACCAAACCTAAATGTTGAAAAACCAATGGTTTTTTGACATATTGATTGATAATATCCATTCAAAAAACAAAAAATACATGTTTTTTATTTTTCCATTTCAGACAAAAAACAAAGCAACTAGGGACACCCCCAAAAAATGTTTTGAGTCAAAACCACACATTCTCTCAAAAGTTTTTTTTTTGTTTTGCTCGAGTTCTTTTTTTTGGGTTTGTCTTTTGATTCACATGGTTGCCATCTGTGTCCGTATGCTTGCTTACCTTACCGTTCCTGGGAAGTCAAACTTTGACCAACGTTTCTCACTCAAGAGCTTGCGCACTATGTGAGACTAAGCTTGGCATAGGATGTGCCAAGCAATGTTTATGCACTTGAAAATTAGCTGTTGCAACGCTTTCCTGCTCTATCTCTAGCAACTTCTGTGCGGGTCTTGGAATCTTGGAATCGCACATACACATTCCTGTCTAGGTTTGACATATTTAAACAAAGTATACAAGTACCTGGAAACTGACACTTTTGAATGCTTTGGGGGGAATGGTGGGGTATTTCTTTGAGAACATGTAACATTGCTTTGTAACAGAATGCTTTAATAGATGCTGCAGGACTTTGAAAGAAACCTGTAAAGAAAGTCCTTCCCAAATAGTTGAGAATGTCGGGCCGCTGCATGAACATGATGAACATGGATATTGGACGCCTCGCTGCAGCAGCCGAACCTGTGACGACAAAGAGCTCATCTAATTCGGCAGCCATCAACATATCAAAGCTGGGTGTTGCAGTGTTGTTTTTGATTTCCTCAAAAGCAAACCTCACATCAGCATCCATGAAGGCCCTGAAGAGCAAGAGCTTCAGCAAATGCACTGCTTTATAAGTGCGCTCCGTCAGTTCGGTGCTCTCCAACTCACTGCGAGGGTACACAAGAAGCCTTCCCATCCTCTCCGGGTCCATAAGGGGAAGACGACAGGTACAGGATGCAAATCCTTGTGCCAGGACCAGGACTGCTGTATCATCTTGATAACTGGACTGCCTTCAAGCTCTTTCCAGTGTGCGAACTTGAAGACGCAAAATTCCAAGTCGGTCACCTCCGAACGCATCAAACGTTTCTGCGATCTCATGCAACGCCACATGGAAAGTGCGTTTGGATGCGAACTCTTGCAGCTCGGCACAAGACAGCAAAGTGCTATAATAGGCAGTAGTAGAGAAACTCCGATTGAAATGGATGACTGGGGGTAACCCCATTTTAGGAAACCTAGAGTTATCTTCGTTTCTGGTTTACCGGTGACCATGGACGTTATATCTCTAAGCCCAGGGCACCCCTTAAGGTTTACCGGCCTTGGCTGCAGCGTAGCCTGGTTATCCCCCAGACCCAGCTGGCCATGGACGTTGTCTCCGGTGCTGTAGACCTCTCCGCTGTCCTTGCTGCGAGCGCTGATCTAATGGGGGGATGGGACCTTTTTCCAGTGGATGGTGGTTTCTGGTGGGAAAAACATCCCATGTGTAATGGCAAAAAAGGACAACATGGTTATAGTTTTTTGGGTTAAATGGGATCATTTATTTGGTTAATAGCTTTTGTTTGAAAAACATAAGGGAAACATCCATGTGTAAATGGCATATATTAAGGGTTCATATTATGGGATTTCGCACTGATGGGGATGATATGAAGCTTAATCGGGATATGGTAGCTGGTTGGTGGTTTCAACCATCTTGAAAATATGAAAGTCAATGGGAAGGATTATCCCATATATTATGGCAAATAAAAAATGTTTGAAACCACCAACCAGCAAAAGTCGGTATTTGCATGTTTCTGGTCAGGTTTTCCAAAGGTAATAGTACTAGGCTTTACCCTTCTTTCATCATTGAATCCTGTAGATCTGGGCCACGATGGGATCAACGGTACCCTCTATCCAAGTTGGGGGTGAAACATCAGCTAGTCACCTTTCGATTTGAAGGATCTTAGCATTTTCGGCATCTCAAGTGATATCCGGATGCTCTCCAGCAACTTCCCACATCTACATTGCGGATCTGGACCCCACAGCCAACTATGTTGGTTTGTTCATCCCCTGCAGAAAGTTAAATAGTTGCAATGGGATCTGTGAATAAACCCAAGGAAAACCCCAAAAAATGCTACAGATCCAGATGTGTGGCAACCCAATGCATTTGGAACCAACTTGGGGTGGGCTTACCCGTACTTCTACGTACGATTTGCATCCCAAGAATCCGTTGATCCACATATAACTGGGGTAAAGATTCCACTTATAACTAAGTCACAACCATAATCATCGAATTAACATTGAGATGATGCATCCCATCCTCCAGGTTGTGATTTGCAAATTCAGCTTACCCTCTGGTAAACTAACAGTTTGCTATTGAACGTGGCCATTTATAGTGGATTTACCCATGAAAAATGGTGATTTCCCATAGCTATGTAAACGTTTACCAAAGGTAATTCTAACTCCAGAACATGGGGTTTATGTAACTAGGTGGCCCAACCTTGTACATAACATCTATACACTAAAAATAAGTCAATTTATTGGGATGTTCCTCGCCCTACTCAGGTGCATTGAGGGCGACCTCGTGGCTACACTTTTTTACCCAAATTCTTTTGCTTGTATCGCCATGTCGGGCGGTTCAATTCCCACAATCGTCACATATCTTGTTGGTTAAAACCACTGTGAACTATCCCCGTATACGAGTACATGAAGACGAATAAGTATCACTACCTGCTGGTAAACTAACATAACGAACTGGAAAATCACCTTTTTTTATTGGGTAAATCCATTGTAAATGGCAATTTTCAATAATTAACTATGTTTGTTTACCAGAGGGTACTCCCCACACCTCAATAGAATCACACACACACATCAACAGGAAAAACCACATCACCATTTTTCAGACCGACAAAAAACACACTGTTTGGAGAACAGAAAATGGCTACTTTGATGCCTGTCGTTTGACGGTAAAACCCCATATCCCGACAATTCCATGAGGAACGCCAATTAATATGGAGGTTTCCTCAAATGGGGGTAACCCCAGTCATCATCCATTTATAGTTGGGAATTTTCCCCAACAAAAACCATCCAGTTATTTGGGTATCCCCCAGTTATGGAAACCCACATATCCCAATATTTACGGAGACACCACCTTCATTGCCCCCCCGATTCTCCGATCTTTTGCTGGTTATACCAGCCAGCATTACCCCCTATCAAACGTGGAAAATCAACTGTAAATGGAGGTTCCAAAAGGGAAACTCGGTATATACTGGTTGGTGGTATACCTACCCCTCTGAAAAATATGACTTCGTCAGTTGGGATGATGACATTCCCAACTGAATGGAAAATCATAAAATTCCATGGTTCCAAACCACCAACCACTAACCATTAACCATTAACCACCATCATTAACCATAGATTAACCACTATTAACAACTATTGACTACTATAAACAACCATGAACAACTCGGTATGTAAACGGCTTATTTTCCAGCGCCCTTTTCCAGCTATCTCGGACGTTTTCGCCGCACGCAAATGTGGACGGCAAGTTGCCGTCCACTGGTGGCCCTGGTGCAGCGCCATCAGCTCCATCGTGCACCGGGAAGTGAAGTGGTCGGCACTCCAGCTACAAAAAATGGACATAGGAGTAATAATCTGGTTGGTGGTTGACCTACCCCTCTGAAAAATATGAGTCAGTTGGGATGATGACATTCCCAACTGAATGGAAAAATAAAACATGTTCCAAACCACCAACCAGTGATTATTAACCATGATTAACTATCATTAACCATCATTATCCCATACATTTCACCAATGTTCCAGTCACCACCAACCAGTAATAGATAATAGGTTTTGATACCACCAATAAACGTTCCTTCGCGGGTTATTGAATGGCAAGTTGTGCGCCAGATCCTGGAATCCACTATATAAGTGGGTGATTTTCCATTTTTTTCCCATTTGTATCCCACAAAATCCCATAAAATCCACGATAAATGGAGGATACCCGGCCTGGTAAACGTGTACATAGCTATTGAAAATCACCATCTTTAATAGGTAAATCAACTATAAATGGGCCATTTTCAATAGCAAACTGTTGACATAACCAGAGGGTATTCCAAACTCTCCACGTCCAAGGCGCCATGAGCACCACGGAGTGCTGGGTGCCGCTGGCTACAGCCTTGGCTGTGCCGTTCAGCAACATCTTCTTGGGCTGATGCTGGTCCTCCTGGTGGAAGAGTTTGCTGGACAGAAAATGTTGGGTAAATATATCTGGTTGGTGGTTTGAATGGTTGGTATACCTACCCCTCTGAAAAATATGAGTCAGTTGGGATGATAACATTCCCCATATACGGGAAAATAAAATTCATGTTCCAAACCACCAAGCAGTTTGGGAGACTTCAGTCTCAGACACACTGTGCCGTCAAAAGATGGGATGCATGTCTTTCGGCTCCGAAGGATAAAGCCAGTGGATGCCAGCTCGCCATCTTTCACACGATGGCTGCTTCGAAAATTCGACGACACATTCACATGATTTTGGCCAAAGGAGAAAGCAGGAAACAGTGGCGATGTCACCCAAAGAGTTGAGTTTCTTTTTGCCAACAGATATGATTTTCAAATGTCTGTATAACTAGACTATGATCAAATTCCTCACTAGTCAGAAACATCGGTTTTAATGGATTTGATTTGAGCTGCAAAATATGGGTAGGTCGTGAAAGACATACGCTGCCTTATTTGCAAGAGGAGTATGACACTGAAGTTAAACTAACATGCAATGATATGCAATGCGATCTTTGTAAAACGATAATGATACAACATGAGAACATGCCTTACCTCAACAAAAAGCTGCGAAGAGTTAACTTTCAGCACCTTATGGGATTGGTATCACTGCAACTTCCAGGGTTCACCGATCCAAGGTTCACCCAACCATTTGCAGATTCCTCATGCCTTCATGTCATTTCCAATGGTTAAGTGAACATTACAAATGGTTAACACATGTGAGCAGTGTTGGGAATAGATTTCTTTTTGGTTGAGTAAACTGAGTACCCCTTCTGATTTCTACCACAGTTCTCGCAATATCTTTCCTTTTATCCCATCCATTTTATCCCATTCTAGCAATATTTAGTATCCCATCCATCATCCTCTATCATATGCCACTGAATACAATTATATATACATATACACATATGTGATATGTATATATCCACAAATATATGGGGGTTTCCTAAATTGGGGTACCCCCAGTCATCATCCATTTATAGATGGGATTTTCCCAAGCAAAAACCATCCAGCTATTCGGGAATCCCTCAGTATGTAACCCCACATATCCCAATATTTACTGAAACACCACCTTCATTGCTCCAATTTTCTGATCTTTTGCTGGTTAAACCTTCCAGCTATTGGGGAAACTCCATGAAACTACCATTGCATTTGGTAAGCACCAGCCGACTTCGGGCACCGCTCCTTGCTCCCAATGCCCAGCTGTCCATACCAGTTCTCTCCAAGGCCATAAACGTCCCCGGAGTCCATCAAAACCTCAGGGCGAGCCCTGGGGATGTCATGGAATGCCACAAAGAATATGATTACCCTCTGGTTATGTCAAAATAGCTATTGAAAAATGGCCATTTATAGTGGATTTACCTATTAAACATGGTGATTTTCCATAGTTCTGTTAGTTTACCAGAGGGTAAATGTAACAAAGAAAATGGATTGATGATGTGGTTGGGAATACTAGATAGCTATGAATGACATACAATGATAGCATTGAACTACCCAGTCAGTTCACTTTGAAAATGGTGGGAAAACCTTAGCAAGCGTAGTGACAATTGTCGTTTTTCTGCATTCAACTTGTCATTTGGGGGTATCCTAAGGATTTTCCGCATGGTCCAACGTTCCAACCTTCCGTCACAAAGGGTCAAGGTTTACGGGGAGACCCCGATAACTCCTCCATGAAAAAAGTGGATCGAACATCACCCATCTTCACCTTCCCATTCGCCAGCTTCCCAGAGTCTAGAGATGATTTCATGACGACATTTGATGAAACTCCGCAGATGGACTCATTATCCAACATGTTTTTGCCACCACCCAAGAAGATAGAACAAATAAATTATTTCAGAATGCTTTACTTTATAATTGTTTTTGCTCTTAAAAGGGGGCTGTTTCCCATAGCAAACTCTTAGTTTAAGAGAGGGTACTTGGAGGTTTCCTAAGCCCATTTCTCATCCATGATGGGATTTTCCAAAACTTAAAAACCATCCAGCTATTTTTTGGGTATCCCCATGACTATGGAATGCCATATATATATATATATATATCTATATCACATCTAGTATATATATATATATAATATAACATTATATTATATCATATCATATCATATTATATTATATTATATCATATTAATATTAATATTATATCATATTACATACATCTATATGGCTTTGAATACATATATATATATATGGATATGTATCTATTATATAATCATATGCACATAATAATGCCATATGGTATATATCCTGGGCATTGAACCTTCCTTGGACTTCGTTCAGTTCGTGGATCCGCTGAGGTGCCAGAGAGTGCGAGCATCCAGCCGCCACAGCTTTGGCTTTGCCTGCGCCTTATGCGTCTTTGGGGAGTCATGATGTCGACATCATAAGTGGTTTATAGTGGTTTATAGGTGGTTGATAGTGGTTGATAACGGTGAACTGGTTGGTGGTTGAGCATACCCCTCTGAAAAATGATGGACTTCGTCAGTTGGGATGATGATTCTTCCCAACTGAATGGGAAAAATGTTCCAAACCACCAACCAGTGATGTGTATATGTGTGTATCATAAACCCATCTGATTTTATGAACCAATCTCATGATCAAGATTGATTTTTGGGCTGTAGACAGTTTCAAAAACATCTGGCATGGTAACCATGGCATCGATTGCAGCTTGTCAGCGAGCGACGATAAGGCCATCTTCCGTAGAAACCAACATTTCATGGTGAAACTGGGCACGTCGTCCATACAATGGCGAGGCTTCAAAACCACAAAAAACGTGACCTGACATGACATCAAATCAGCATCTTCAGTTTCAGACACCAAACAAGGGGTCTTTCAAGCCACCAATTTGGGAGAATCAACCCATACCGAACCCACTACCGAACCGCGTGGCAACGCCGCCTGGCAGGTCCAGCTTCTGCGGCGTCAGCAGGCGCCAGCTTTCCCCACTGAGTTGGCCGTTGTAGTTGTAGCCCACGCCGTAGACCTGGAGCGCCGCCACGTCTGGTGGTGTTTTTTTTTATGAACAGTTAGAATAAATATGCTGTTGTTTGGTGACTGTCTTGATCTTAGTGACTTTGTGCTTGTTGATGGTTTCGTTTCAGCCATTACATGTATGTATCTATATATTTATTGACAGCAATGTGTTTTTGCTGCACTTCAAGATCAAGCACAATCTCCAACTCTTTAACAGTGGGTTTAGCCCTCCATGAGGACTCATCAATCCAAAAAATCAACCTATGGCGAAGCCACACGCAATGAGGGCTCAAAAACCTCGAGAGATCGGTGATTAAGTGTGGTAAGCCCTTTTATTTTGGGTCTACCATAATCATAATCCTATGATCGTCGAGTGAAGGTATTGTGATTCAATCCCTTCACCTTTCACGAAACATCATATTGAATTGCACATGAACAAAACATGTTTTTTGCAACCTTTCACCATCGAAAAAAATATCTGAATTCTCTCCCAAGCGTAACCAATCCTCGTTACAAACTTATGAAATCCATGTAAACTTTGTTTTGGACCACACTGAACCGAAACGAATCTAGCTTGAAGAGCTCTCAAATCCCTAGTCTCAAATCTTAACCTTAGGCCACTCCTTAAATGGTTTACCCTCTGGTAAACTAACATAACTATGGAAAATCACCATTTTTAAGGGGTAAATCAACTATCAATGGCCATTTTCAATAGCTATGTTAGTCATTACCAGAGGGTATCAACCACAGTCAACAGTAAAATATGGTACCATTGTCACTGTACACCATGGTTGGTGGTTTTAACCATCTGGAAAAATATGAAAGTCATTATGCCCAATCTATGGAAAAAAATCACTAATTACCCTCTGGTAATGACAAACATAGCTATTGAAAATGACCATTTATAGTTGATTTACCTATTAATAGCATGGTGATTTTCTACAGCTATGTAAACGTTTACCAGAGGGTAACTATGGTTGGGGTGGAAAAAATAACCCACCGCATTGCTTATTATAGTGGGATTATAGTCACAAAAAGGACGGTCCATCCCGTTTAAACTCCACAAAATGGTGAATATCCCAGCATATTAATCATTTAGTGATTGCAATCCACCAAGCACATTAAACAACAAAACATGTCATTAATCCCTGCATCCACTTTGTTGGATTATCAAATTATTATTGGTTATATATATATATATATCTACATTATCATGTTTTATTGGCTTGTGGTTGGCTATCCCTATTATACCTATTAAGATCCTGTCATTTTTTGATCGTTAACCAACAATAGTGGTTATAAGAGATTATATTCTCTCGAATATCTAAGTTTAAATTGTATATATTATGTTAGTTAAGACCTATGGTTTAATTTTGTGTTATGTACCCCAAAAGATAATCAAACATCGCAATGGAACATCCCATCCGTCGACGGATGTTTCTGGGAAAATCACCGACGAGGGAATGTCGCCACGTTGGATTACCAGAAGCAAACCATCGGTATAATTACATCTCGTGGTTAAAATTACCCTCTGGTAATTTAACATAGCCATGGTATAGATGGCCCATTTATAGATGGTTTACCTATTAAAAATGGTGATTGTCCATGGCTATGTTAAATAACCAGATGGTAACAGTTCAATATGTTAAATACCATCGGTACAATACCATCTCGGAGAAAAGTACGATTTATATCACTAACATTAACTAACCATAGTCAAATAGGTTACATAACCATTCAAATAAGTATTACATGATATGATCACGATAATTCTCGTCACCATCTCTCAGCGTCCGGAACCTCTCCCGACTGCATCAGGATCAGTGAGAACCAACAGCCAGCTGACGCGGCGACAGCCTGAAGCGGCGCGACGGCGCGACAGCATATGACCTGTGGCAAAACTGGGGATGTACTGAACGATGACAGTTTATCAGACGTATCTATGTTTCTTACGTTTTACCGTAGATATTCATGTTTCATCAGTTTTTTTTAAAAGTATGTTTAATTAATCATTAATCATTAACCAGTCTTCAATAAACCATCATTATTATTAACTGTGTTCAAACAGGTTTTTTAAGTTGTAAAATCAATTTCAACTGACCGAGTTTTGAAGAACACCCTGCTGCGAAAAATTGGTTTGAAAAATTGGGGTATACCCTCCATCGATGTACTTAGTGATTGTGGGGTAATCGTGTGTATCTAATCCCAATCAAATTAACCAATGGAAACCACATGTAAACATGATTAAAGAAGTATGCATTATTTGTAACTTACCAATGGTAATGACTGATACTATCTGGTTGGTGGTTTCAACCCTCTGAAAAATATGAAAGTCAATGGGAAGGATTATCCCATATATGAAATGGAAAATACATGTTTGAAACCACCAACCAGCTATGTATGGTGAATCCGATTCTCAAAGCCACATCACTTGGAGCCACAACCCCCAGCAACCAGCAAGTCGCAAGCCTTTAAATCTTCCGGCAGCGACATCTGCATTGGGGAGAAATGACTCTCGGTACCTTGGGCAGGGCTGGGTCGATGGCGAAATAGTCTAGGATTCACCCTGGCCATAGACAAAGCTATAAAAAACGGCTGATTTTGGGGATGATATGGGATAATTTACTGCTTGGTGGTTGAGTCCTACCCCTCTGAAAAATGATGGAGTTCGTCAGTTGGGATGATGACATTTCCAACTGAATGGTGAACAGCATTGATAAAATCAAACCTTTAACCTTAAAGATATAGGTCCTAGACACCCAATAAACTATGATTTCCATTTTGTTGGGTGGTAATCTTTGCGGCGGATTGAAGGTTACTCACCCCCAACATCAACCATTTCTTTTGGCGGGGAAGTATTGTGAGGGGACTCTACAAGGCGGTGCCGCATAGTCGCGCATAGTATACAAGGTGGTGCCCCAGTTCGTTAGCTAAGTAGGTGAACATAAGTCCAATTTCACTAGGGTTTGTGGTGGTTATATCTATAGTTAATGGGGATTATAAACCAACAAACATCACTGGGGGGGCACCACCTTGTATAATTAAGCTGGTATATAACTCCAAGAAATGGGTTTCTGGTAGATGGACGTAGATATATCGAACTAATTTAATGTCATGGGCTTATAAACCAGCAAACATTTCACTGGGCACCATTCATCCCATTGATCCCATTGTGGGAAATTTGGGTAAATCTCAGTAAAATCCCATGAAAACCCCCGTTAAATCCCATTCAAATTCCATTAAATCCCATCAAATTACTATGAAATCCCATGACACTTCCATGAAATCCCCTTTCAATGGATTCTTCTCCCATGGTTCTCTCGCTATTTTCTCGCCACGTCTTGGTTCACCACCACCTTCTGATCCTCACCTCGTTGGCGCCACGCTGCTTCCGAGGCCCAGTTGTCCATGGCAGTTGTCGCCCATCCCATAGACCTTGCCCTCTGAAATCAGCAACGAATGGGTGCTGCCCGCAGCCACTGCCTGTGCGGCGCCCAAAAATTGGTGGATGAAATGGCTGGAAGATGCTGGTGAAACCCCAGCAAAGGTGGTAATTTGACCAGCGAAACGGATGTGAACCATATTTTTTGGAAACAGAAACAGGAATTGACGCAAACCACACATATTTTCTATGGGAACCATGAAGGCAAGTGTTTTCAAACATCTGTCCCCCCAAAAATGAAACCAACTAGTTACAAAACCCATGGCTGCCCTAGTATCCTATTGTCAAAGGTTCATATCACAACAGCAAATGGCAACTCATTCCCGCTTGCGTTCACGTGTTCCACGTGTCCCAATGAAACAGGATCAGAATCTCATGCGTTGGGTATTTCTTCCTCTAGTTTTGCTTTTGAATAGGAACTGTTCAGACTGTAGGGGGCCATTCCATTGGTTCCCGGGTCCAAGGCCATTGTTTTACCTGGGTCCATGGAGCTTTTCTGTTTCCTTTAACCTCCATTAGACACGAGTTAGTAAAACATCACTCTAAGCATCAACCATCAACAATAGCCCTCATTTTATATCTGATTTTTTTGCAGGCTGATATCCCCAAGGCAAATCTTTAAGAGACCCTGCCAAACAGTTTTATAGCTGGTCATGTAGTGCATCTATTCCCGATTTCTCGCACGCTCAAAGTGCGGGCACAAAATCCGAGCCCGCCGGACTGTTTTGGCAGGGAACTCGGCTTTAAAATGTTGAAACTTCACGAATTGAAACAAGATGAAACCCACGAACCCGAATGCTCACACGTATGTTAATGGTACAGATGTCAAAACACATGGTTATGCAGTCACGCACAATACCTTTCTGCAATAGTTTATATTTGAACAGTCTTGTACATGTTTCCCTTGTTACCAGTCTGCAGTGTCGGGTGGAAAGTGTAGAGTGTGGAGTGTGGAGTGTGAAGTGGGGAGTGTGGAGTGTAGAGTGTGGAGTGAGGAGTGTAAAGTGTAAAGTGTAAAGTGTGGAGTGTGGAGTGTAAAGTGTGGAGTGGGGAGTGTAGAGTGTGTAAAGTGTAGAATGCGGAGTATAAAGTGTAGAGTGTGGAGTATGGAGTGTAAAGTGTAGAGTGTGGAGTGCGGAGTGTAAAGTGTGGAGTGTAGAGTGGAAAGTGTAGAGTGTAAAGTGTAGAGTGTGGAGTGTAAAGTGCGGAGTGTAAAGTGTGGAGTGTGGAATGTACAGTGTGGAGTGAGGAGTGTACAGTGTAAAGTGTAGAGTGTGGAGTGTGGAGTGTAGAGTGTAAAGCGTAGAGTGTAAAGTGTAGAGTATGGAGTGTAAAGTGGGAAGTGTGGAGTGTGGAGTGTAAAGTGTGGAGTGTGGAGTGTAAAGTGTGGAGTGTGGAGTGTAAAGTGTGGAGTGTGAAGTGTGGAGTGTAAAGTGTGGAGTGTGAAGTGTGGAGTGAGGAGTGTAAAGTGTGGAGTGTGGAGTGTAAAGTGTGAAGTGTAAAGTGTGGAGCGTAAAGTGTAGAGTGTGGAGTCTGGAGTGGAAAGTGTAGAGTGTGGTGTGTAAAGTGGGAAGTGTGGAGTGTGGAGTGTGGAGTGTAAAGTGTGGAGTGTGGAGTGTAAAGTGTGGAGTGTGGAGTGTAAAGTGTGGAGTGTGAAGTGTGGAGTGTAAAGTGTGGAGTGTGGAGTGTAAAGTGTGAAGTGTAAAGTGTGGAGCGTAAAGTGTAGAGTGTGGAGTCTGGAGTGGAAAGTGTAGAGTGTGGTGTGTAGAGTGTGGAGTGTGGAGTGTAAAGTGAGGAGTGCAAAGCGTGGAGTGTGGAGTGAGGAGTGTAAAGTATAAAGTGTGGAGTGTACAGTAAAGTGTGGAGTGTGGAGTGTGGAGTGGAAAGTGTAGAGTGTGGAGTGTGGTGTGTAAAGTGGGGAGTGTGGAGTGTACAGTGTGGAGTGAGGAGTGTAAAGTGTAAAGCGTAAAGTGTGGAGTGTGGAGTGTAAAGTGTGGAGTGTGAAATGTGGAGTGGAAAGTGTAGAGTGTGGTGTGTAGAGTGTGGAGTGTAAAATGTAAAGTGTGGAGTGTAGAGTGTAAAGTGTAGAGTGTGGAGTGTAGAGTGTAAAGTGTAGAGTGTAAAGTGTAGAGTGTGGAGTGTAGAGTGTAAAGTGACGAGTGTAAAGTGTAGGGTGAGGAGTGTAAAGTGTGGAGTGTGGAGTGTAAAGTGTGGAGTGTGGAGTGGAAAGTGTGGAGTGTGAAGTGTGGAGTGTAAAGTAAGGAGTGTGTAGTGTAAAGTGTGGAGTGTGGAGTGAAGAGTGCAAAGTGTGGAGTGTGGAGTGTAAAGTGTGGAGCGTGGAGTGAGGAGTGTAAAGTGTAAAGTGTGGAGAGTAAAGTGTGAGTGTGGAGTGTAAAGTCTCAGGTAAGGTGTGAGGAGTGTTAAGTGCAAAGTGTAAAGTGTGGAGTGTAAAGTTTACAGTGTGGAGTCTAAAGTGTAAATTGTGGAGTGCGGAGTGTAAAGTGTAGAGTGTGGAGTGCGGAGCTTCCCACATGGACACGGCGACGCCACAGGAAAACCAGCGACTCGAGATAAGACACGTGGATGCAGAAAAAACAGCATTTCGTACGAGACTTCCTCCAATTTTGACATTTTCAACACATCATCAAACAAGTTTGGAATGTCACAAAGTGCCACGCCTGCCACGCAAAACGACATGACAACCTGCTTGGACACATTCGAATAGGACATGTTTTCCAGCTTCCCCCATAGACACGGCGACGCCGCAGGAAAACCAGCGACTCGAGACAAGACACGTGGATGCAGAAAAACAAGCATTTCGTACGAGACTTCCTCCAATTTTGACATTTTGTGAACATCATCAAACAGGTCGGAATGTCAGAAAGTGCCACGCCTGCCACGCAAAACGACATGACAACCTGCTTGGACACATTCGAATAGGAGATGTTTTCCAGCTTCCCCCATAGACACGGCGACGCCACAGGAAAACCAGCGACTCGAGACAAGACACGTGGATGCAGAAAAACCAGCATTTCGTACGAGACTTCCTCCAATTTTGACATTTTCGACACGTTATCAGACAGGTTGGAATGTCAGAAACTGCCACGTCGGCCACGCAAAACAACATGACAACCTGTGTGGAAACATTCGAAAAGGAGAGGTTTTGCGGCTTCCCCCATAGACACGGCGACGCCACAGGAAAACGAGAGACTCGCGACAAGACACGTGGATGCAGAAAAACCAGCATTTCGTACGAGACTTCCTCCAATTTTGACATTTTGTGAACATCATCAAACAGGTTGGAATGTCAGAAAATGTCACGTCTGCCACGCAAAACCACATGACAACCTGCTTGGAAACATTCGAAAAGGTCAGGTTTTCCAGCTTCCACCATAGACACGGCGACGCCACAGGAAAACCAGCGACTCGAGACAAGACACGTGGATGCAGAAAAACCAGCATTTCGCACGAGACTTCCTCCAATTTTCACAGTTGGCAACATGACAAAAGGAGAAGTTTTGCAGCTTCCACCATAGACACGGCGAGGCCACGAGAAAACCAGAGACGCGAGACGAGACACGTGGGAGCGCCAAAACGAGCATTTCGTGCGAGACTTCCTCCAATTTTCACACTTTGTAGCTTCAAAATCGACGTTTTCCTACGAGTTTTCCTTAGAACCTGAAAATTGGCAACCTCAAAATCGATGTTTCGTGCGAGGCTTCCGTCAATTTTCAGCACATCGCACAAAATGCCACGACTGCCACGGAATTTGCACCTTGTCGCCACTTGACGCAGCCCTGCCAATGCGATTTGCAAAAAACACGCAACACGACACGTCTAAAGTGCTGCGCCTGCCACGAAAAATGACAATGGACACGTCCAAAGTGCTGCGCCTGCCACGAAAACTGCAACACATCTTCTGAAAACGTCGCAAAAGTATTGCGCCTGCCACGCAAAACGACTTTCGACACGTTCCAGAACACGTCTGAATGTCACGGAGTGCCACGCCTGCCACACGAAACGAAGCAACGACACGTCTGAAACCTCCAAAAAGGACCCCTCCTGCAGAACTTCCCATAGGCACGGCCATACGGGGATCGCGCGGACGGTTGCGAACGGTTGCGAACGGTTGCGGACGCGGACGCAACGTCGAGCGAACACACCCTCAACCCCCAGACCCCCAGAGTGAAACGGGAACCCTTGCTACGCATTCGGGAAAAAACACAAGCGAAATGGGTCAATTCAAGTCCAATCAAATACCCGAGTACCTCATCTAATGTTTGGCTGGGATTCTTAATAGCCCCCCTTGTTGTTTCATTCATCCCACGCATTCGTTGCGTTACCCCTTTTTCCACCCGTTTTCGCCTCAATGGGGCGTTGCCCGAGCTGGATCTTGACTCGCGTTGACATGGCCTGAGATCGTGCACTTCCATTGGGACTTCCTCAATGGTAGGAATCTGGGGGTTTGTTTATTCTGGGCTGACATTATGAACAAGCATTTGGGATGATTTTTCTGGGTTGAAAAATGTTAAAAGAGCCGGTTGACCTACCCCTCTGAAAAATATGAAAGTCAGATTGGATCATCATCCCATCTATTGGGGAAAAATGTTCCAAACCACCGACCGACCAGAGTTGGCTAAGTCTTCAAGCGGTGATCCCCTGTTGCCAGCGTGATCCGCTGTGCCCCGCACCGCCAAGGGGGGCTGCATGTGTTGATGCGGGAACTTGTAACAAGGCTGAAGGATTTGTTGACTTTATTTGTTTATCCTCTGGTCATTTAACATAGCTATTGCAAATTGCCTATTTAAAGTTGATTTACCTAATAAAGATGGTGATTTTCCATGGCAAACTGTGACTTTACCAGAAGGTATCTATCGGATTCGATTTAGTT
This sequence comes from Cladocopium goreaui, assembly GCA_947184155.2. Classification (NCBI taxonomy): domain Eukaryota; class Dinophyceae; order Suessiales; family Symbiodiniaceae; genus Cladocopium; species Cladocopium goreaui. The sequence goes on along the minus strand of CAMXCT020000269.1, from coordinate 869,631 downwards.
CAACCTCATCTGTGAAGTACATCTGAACGCCCAGGTGCCCTCTCCTAGTTAAATGCGTTGGTTTACAAACCCCGTTAAGTAGATATGTTCTTAGATCTAACTATTCTAATTTACAATTCCCCAGTTGTCCCAAATCCATGATTTTTGCTGATTCAATAACCCATTTACCACCTTTTTCGGCGCTTTCAAGTCCCCAGCTTCCCGCCTGGTTATGTCCTGCTCCCAGCTGTCCATAGCTGTTATCCCCCAGCGCGTACGCTTCGCTGAGGGAGCCGCTTCCGGGCATCAAAATCAGGGCATGGTCACCGCCGGCGGAAATCTGACGTGGTGCCGCTGCTTTGGCGGGTTTCGGGATGGAAAAACGGTGGTTTTGACATGGTTTAAACATTGAACATGGGGGGTTTTTACCAATCTGACTTGAATGGATTCTTGCAGATTTTATTCATAAATTGGATGGTTTACCCTCTGGTACGCTCACATTTTGATATGGAAATCAACATGTTTCATAGATCTTTCAGCTAGGTTGGCCATTTCTGTAGCGATGTTGGTTTACTGGAGGGTAACCATCAAAAATGCTTGGGGTTACTCCCTGATTCTGACCCCTGATTTTCACCACCACAATAGCTGGATCCATATTGGTGACCAATAGCCACGAAACCCAGCACAGTCCAATCAACTGATCCAAGTTTCCCCAGCTTAACACTTGAACCTTCATGACAATTCACACATGATATGTACCCAGATCATCAATTTTATCACCCTTTCTTGCTGGTTCACCCAGCATCTTCCCATTTGAAAATGGCTAATCTTCCCACCAGCGCCTGAGTGCCGAGGGGACATGCCACCTGTGCTGAAGCAGCCGTGAGGATCAACAACAGCAGCCGCGCCATGGCACGGAGCTTGCCACACCACCGTGGCGGTTTTGTGGTGCTTTTGGGATTTGCCAAGCACAAAGACCTAGGAAAATGTGATGAATATTGGACAATCCCATGGAAACATTGGGACATCCGAAAGTCAATTGCGATCATCATCTTAGAAGAACAACTTGAAAACCACTTACCCTCTGGTGATTTAATGTAGCTATTGAAAATACCACCATTTAGTTCCTTGATTTACCTATTCAAAATGGCGACCAGCTGCTCCATCGCTCATAATCGTGGCTTGGTGTCATCCCCATGGGAAAATCACATTGTCCAACAGGCTTCAGTCAGCCAGCTGGTGGCTATGATGCCTTGATGATTTACTGAACGGGCCCTCTATTAAAAAAACACGCATAGCCAGTAGAGATCCAAGTGGACTAACAAATCACCTTCATCTTGGGCATCGATAGTCTCGTTTTGGCATTTCATGATCAGAGGCAACATTCTCGTTTTCAGGAACCATTCCAGCATCAAAACCCTCTGGGCAATGACAATCAGCAGCTGCAGCCGAGAAATGTGGGCGATTCGCTTAGGACCAGGTCAAAAGGTACGAAAAACATCGGGTTCAAACTGACAGAAAACACAATTGATGTTGCTGCTGGTTAAACCACAGCTTTGAAGCTACAGTGTGTGATTTCGGGCATGTCCATGGACCCCACATTCGGGGGAAAATCATCGTAATCCTCACAGCTCCAGGGTTTCAACATCGCTGCTTGGTGGTTGAGCCTACCCCTCTGAAAAATATGACGAATCGTCGGTTGGGATGATGAAATTCCCAACTTTTTGATGGAAAGTCATCAAATTCCATGGTTCCAGTCACCACCAATCAGATCAAAATACCACATTTACTCTGCCTTGTGGCTATCATGTACCCACAATTTTCATGGGTTGGAGCATGTTGGAGCAACCCTGAAGTCGCTCTGGCGAAATGGTGGCCATCTCATTGACGTTGAATAAACTGCCGCGAAAAGGGTGGTTTCAACTCGACATAACATTTGTTTCGTATGGATGTTTGGGACAAACACATGATATAGTAGACTATAAATAAAAAGACTATAGATTAGATGAAACATCCAAATCACATTTTAAAGATCTTGAAGCCAAACCAATCACCCCCATGTCATTACTTTTCCAAAAATCACCCCAGATCTGATCTGGGGGCACTGACCAATGGTGAAACCTCGCTCCTGCAGAAAGACACATGGAAAGAAAAATGGTGGATATCAATGGCTGCCTTCAACAACAAACATTCCCCTTAAGTTTCAAGAATTTCTGACAAAACACATTCCATCGATGGCCATTTCAGGAACCTAAATTGGAGGTACCCATTTTCAGGCGCAGTTTCCAACTGAGTATCTGCTGTGGGAACATTTCCTCCCCCAAAAGCCCAACACCATGGCATTTCAACCACTGTGGATCAAATTCCTGGGACCCGTGGTCCTGGTGGTGGTCAAATCATGGTTTCCACTCGTTCATCAATCTCTGGCCAGATATCGGTCAACTTGATTTTTTGTCGAGTTTGGTTAGTCAAATTTTTCAAAATGACACATTTCAAGGCCATAGTTCACCTGGCCATAGTCGGTCCAGTTCCCGTCGATTGATGTGGGGTTGTGTTTCTTTTTGAGAATTCCCGTACTTGTGAGGATACTACTCCAACAATGACACATAGCCACATGTTCGCAAAGGTGGTTGGTTCTCTCCCGTGAAATAGATTTTGTCCCCATTGTTGCAATTGAAGACTATTTATTATATATATATATATTGTTCAAGTAAGGTCAACCACCCATCCAAGGTTTACCCATGTGGTGTCAAAAACCGTTTGGTCAACTTTTTTCAACTGATATTATGATCAAATGGTAGATGGTAGATGGATATTATGATGTTTATCATTGTTTAATATCATTTGGTCAACTTATAAACCATAATCGAAGATACATATTTTAGGATATTATCCGACGTGATCAAAGACAAAGTGCAATCAACTGTTGATCAAAAAACAGGATGGTAGATGGTCAAACAAAACATTTTATATTAGTTGTTTATGCTAACGCCGCCCGTAGAGACGCGGGCTTTTTTAACGTTTTTTTACTGCGTTCATACTTTTTGTGGGTTGTCTGGGTGGGGGGGTGGGGTGATGTTAACGTTCCTTGGAAGCGTTACGTGACATACGCGTGATGTTGTTCCTTTACGTGACATACGCTGGGGTTGGGGTGGGGGGGTGGGGTGATGTTAACGTTCCTTGAAGCGGTGACATACGCTGGGGTTGGGTGGGGGGTGGGGTGATGTTAACGTTCCTTGGAAGCGTACGTGACATACGCTGGGGTGGGGTGGGGGGGTGGGGTGGTTAACGCTTGGGTGTTGGGGGTGGGGGGGGGTGGGGTGATGTTAACGTTCCTTGGAAGCGTTTACGTGACATACGCTGGGGTTGGGGGGGGGGGGGTGATGTTAACGTTCCTTGGAAGCGTTACGTGACATACGCTGGGGTTGGGGTGAGGGGTGGTGGGTGTCTAGGGCGGCGGTAATTAATGTCATTTTTTTAGACATGCATAGGGCTGCACAAAGACATGAAATAGTTCTAACTCACATGCATAGGGCTGCACAAAGACATGAATTTCATGATGTGAAACATGCTTTGCTTGAATTCTCTCGTACAGTTCGCACACGTGCAGGGGACGTTGTGAAAGCTGGCACACAGGTGCTGAATAGGCAATGGCGATCTTTGAAAGATTACCTGCCTAAAACTTTAGCAACAAAGTCAAAGGCAGGCCATGTCAATCAAAGCCTTTGGCAATGGACCTACAAATGGCAGTACAGATACAACAATGGCAAAGACCTTTGGACAGCTGTGCCACATGTCCTGAAGCACATCAGAAATGCCTGATTGCAAAACAGCCCGCGTCTTTACGGGCGGCGTTACCTTGTTTATGGTGCTTGAACATGGATTTATCTTGAAGTATCCTCTGAAAAAATTGGAAAACACATGAAAACACAGGAATTGTGATTGTTTGCGTATTCCGCACGCGGAACCTCCAGGAACCAATGAACTACTAGCTGTAAGAGATTTTATGAAGGAGAAGTTGATGGTTTTAACCATCTTGAAAAAAATTAATCAATGGGAAGGATTATCCCATATATTATGGAAAATAAGAAATGTTCCAAACCACCAACCAGTGATCCACTCATCAGTCGGCTTTGTCCGAAACTGTCCCCGTAAACACAATAGTATAGTAGTCATGTTCCTTCTGAACAAAAGCCATTGAGGTATGTCCCATTCTCAAAGAAATCCATGAACCCATGAGTCATTTGGCCATTTTCATGGTGAAAATGATGATAAACCCGTGGGGGTTTGGGGGTATTCCAACTAAAGCCATGAGTCATTTGGTTGAATCAGTAGCTGGTTGGTGGTTTTGACCATCTTGAAAAATATGAGTCAGTTGGGATTATTAAATTCCCAACCGAATGGAAAAACATAAAATTCCATGGTTCCAAACCACCAACCAGAGTAGTTTTTTGGGCTGTTAAATCCCCATTCTCTTGTAGGGTATAATCCTACACCCATGGTTTAAACCGTCCCAGCTGGGCCCCACCTGCGAGGTCTCCCGCGAACGTCCCGTGGGGGTTCCCAGGCCTGGCTGGATGGTTGCGACTTCCTGCACCACCAAAAGGATGGTTGAAACCCTATAAATAATGGGAAAAACGGCAGTCAACTGGTGCAGGTTTTTTTTCATCCACAGTATTATTGGATTATAGAATTATATCTCCATGGGTAGAGATATCTAGAACCCAATTTTGTTTGATCATCTGGCCAATTCAAACAGACCCAACGCTTGTAGAATTTGGCCTTTACTTACTATATCATACTATTTCCACCAGTTTTGGTGGAATGGCCTGAATGATGGGGTCACTATACAATTTCGGTTGAAATTTGAACATCAGAATTTGATGAGTTTGATGAGTACCCTCCGGTAGTCAAACGTGGCAATGGACATTTCCCCATTTAGATCTGTTTAGTTCGATGATTTTCCCATTTTGACCTCCATATGCAGGGGATTTCCCATGTTTGATTACCAGAAGCCTCAGTCCTGACCCAGGCTTCATCCTGTTGATGGTCACATATGGGTACCGAAACAACAACAGATGTTGAAGAGTTGCAAAGCTATGGGCCATGGGGAACTATATCTGGTTGGTGGTTGACCTGCCCCTCTGAAAAATATGAAAGTCAGTTGGGATGATGACATTCCCAACTGAATGGAAGTCAAAAAAATCCTGTTCCAAACCACCAACCAGATATCATCAAAAAAACTTTCTGAAGACTGGTTTGCAAACTTTCAAAGACATCTTTTCGGGGTTTGCGCAATGATGGGACACGAAAAGTGATCATAATCCTGTGGAACTGTTTTTTTTGCAATTTTTAAACAAAGGTATCGAAAGTGGCGCAATGAAGAGCTATGAACCTTATTCGGGCAATGATGCACTCAATTTCAAAAAAAACTGCAGATGTTTGCAAATTCATGGCTAACCTGCTCCAAAGTTGGATGGTTCACTTTTTGGATACCTTTCATACCCCGGGAAACACCCAGACTTAGCAAAATAAACATAATTCGCATGGCTGGCATGTGGGGTTTTCCATGGGTTTCCAGCTTCATTCATGAGATTCTCGATGTTCTCCTCAAACACGGGCTGATTGCCGGTTTAAGCATCCCTGTTCTTTTCCATAGATCATGAAAAAATTCGTGAACTGTGTCAGAAACTTCTTGGAAAACCACCCGCACAATGGTAGGTTTGGGGATTTCTTCATGGCTTGTGATGATCCGCGCATGTCAAAAGTTACCCTCTTGCACATTAAACATGGCAATGGACAACCCTCCATCTAGTTCGGTGTTCATATTCAGATGCCCCAAAACATTCCCTGCGACCTATGTCTCATTGTCGGAGGATAGAATTCACAAATCAACCAGCACCAGGCTCTTGGAACTGCTGATGGCTTAGCAGAAACCATGACAATTGGCTTCTGGAGGTACCTACCATGTATAAGGCCTAAGGGCTACTTTTGGGAAATGACCTGCATCTGGTTGGACCGGGGATCATCCGTGCAATCGAGTCATACTCACCATAGACCCAGCAGTTAGATAAGCGGCAAACCAACTTGATACCCTCTGGTAAACGTTAACAAAAAGCTATTGAAAATGGCCATTCATGGTTGATTTACCCACCAATAGCATGGTGATTTTCCATAGTTATGTTAGTTTTACCAGAGGGTAACTATGGGGCACCACCCGGTAAGAACTAAAAACAAGTCAGCAGCCTCCCAGCAAACACTGTCCAGCATATTCTCAATAGTCAAGGTCAGTTTGATCCCAATGTGTGGATAGCTAATCCCCACTACTTCTGATCTTCTGTGGTGGCCGGTGGTGTGTGAGTGAGTGAGTGAGTGAGTGAGTGTGAGTGAGTGAGTGTGAGTGAGTGAGTGAGTGAGTGTGAGTGAGTGAGTGTGAGTGAGAGTGAGAGTGAGAGTGAGAGTGTGAGTGAGAGTGAGAGTGAGAGTGAGAGTGTGAGTGTGAGTGTGAGTGTGAGTGTGAGTGTGAGTGTGAGAGTGAGAGTGAGAGTGAGAGTGAGAGTGAGAGTGAGAGTGAGAGTGGGAGTGGGAGTGAGAGTGAGAGTGAGTGTGAGTGTGAGTGTGAGTGTGAGTGAGTGTGAATGTGAGTGTGGGTGTGGGTGTGAGTGTGAGTGTGAGTGTGAGTGTGAGTGTGAGTGTGAGTGTGAGAGTGAGAGTGAGAGTGAGTGAGAGTGAGTGAGTGTGAGTGAGAGTGAGAGTGAGAGTGAGTGTGTGGGTGTGTGAGTGTGAGTGTGAGTGAGTGAGAGTGAGTGAGTGAGAGTGAGTGAGTGTGAGTGAGTGAGTGAGTGAGTGAGTGAGTGAGTGTGAGAGAGAGAGAGTGAGAGAGTGAGTGAGTGAGTGAGTGAGTGATGGATTGATGGATAGATGGAAAGATGGATAGATGGACAGATAGATAGATAGATAGACAGATAGATAGACAGATAGATAGACAGATAGATAGATAGATAGACAGATAGATAGATAGACAGATAGATAGATAGATAAATAGATAGATAGATAGACAGATAGATAGATAGACAGATAGATAGATAGATAGATAGATAGATAAATAGATAGATAGACAGATAGATCAGTAGGTAGTCGCGTCGGAAATGACCGCTGGAGTTCCAAAGGTCATGTATGGTAGAAACAACCCCTGTCACATTTCTTTTTGATATAGAGCTGCGCGCCCAGGATCTGCTGAATGGATGGCAGAGTCACTGTGCCATGGCCCGGCTGATGCAGAGTCTGGGCTTCCTGCCACATGGCGACATCAGGGTAGCCAGGAGTTGAGCTGTACGTGTCCGATTGCAGCGTGTAAGCTTTCTGTTCTTGGTCACGTGCAAGGCTTTGCCAGAGAATGACTGTCTTTTCAATCTCTTCCATGATCTGCACCAAAGTTTTTCCCAGCAACCCTTGCTTTCCGGCCCCCATACAGCGTTTGAACTGTCTGTTTAGATAATCAGAGAAAGATAGAGAAACAGAAAGAAAAAGAGAGAAAGAGAAAAAGAGAGAGAGAGAGATCAAGCACCTTTCAGTCCATCAGCGGCTTCGCTCTGCCATCCCGGAATCACAATAACCAATCTCTCCTATTGGTTTCCTATTTTTGAAACTTCCGCCACCGCCTTGTGCGGTACTACTGGTATATTATATGATACAGTATATATATATAAGTATCAATGCTAGTTTTCAATATCATAATATCAATATGCCCTGTAGTTGGGTGATTTTCAATTAGCACATGGGTTCTGAACATCGTGTAGCCCTTAATCCAGTTGTTAGTCATCATGTTCCCTGTTGTTTAATAGCCAGTGAGGGTGTAGCCCAGTTTCAGAGAAAGCCATATAAACCATGAAACAAGATGAAGCCCACGAACCCGAATGCTCACACGTATGTTAATGGTACAGATGTCAAAACACATGGTTATGCAGTCACGCACAATACCTTTCTGCAATAGTTTATTTGAACAGTCTTGTGCATGTTTCCCTTGTTGCCAGTCTGCAGTGTGGAGCGTAAAGTGTAGAGTGTGGAGTGTGGAGTGTAAAGTGTGGAGTGCAAAGTGTGGAGTGAGGAGTGTAAAGTGGAAAGCGTGGAGTGTAAAGTGTAAAGTGTGGAGTGTAGAGTGCATAGTGTAGAGTGTAAAGTGTAGAGTGTGGAGTGTGGAGTGTAAAGTGTGGAGTGTAGAGTGTGGAGTGTGGAGTGTAAAGTGTGGTGTAAAGTGTGGAGTGTGGAGTGTAGAATGTAAAGTGTAGAGTGTAGAGTGTAAAGTGTAGAGTGTAAAGTGTAGTGTGGAGTGTAAAGTGTAAAGTGTGGAGTGTAAGGTGTGGAGTGTGGAGTGTGGTGTGTAAAGTTTAGAGTGTAAAGTGTAGAGTGTGGAGTGTGGTGTGTAAAGTGAGGAGTGTAAAGTGTAAAGTGTAGAGTGTAAAGTGTAGAGTGTAGAGTGTAGAGTGTGGAGTGTAAAGTGTGGAGTGTAAAGTGTGGAGTGTGAAGTGTGGAGTGGAAAGTGTAGAGTGTGCTGTGTAGAGTGTGGAGTGTGGTGTGCAAAGTGAGGAGTGTAAAGTGTGGAGTGTGGAGTGAGGAGTGTAAAGTATAAAGTGTGGAGTGTGGAGTGTACAGTAAAGTGTGGAGTGTGGAGTGCGGAGTGTGGAGTGGAAAGTGTAGAGTGTGGAGTGTAAAGTGTAAAGTGTGGAGTGTAAGGTGTAGAATGTGGAGTGAGGAGTTTAAAGTGTGGAGTGTGGAGTGTAAAGTGTAGTGTGGAGTGCGAAATGTGGAGTGGAAAGTGTAGAGTGTGGTGTGTAGAGTGTGGAGTGTGGAGTGGAAAGTGTAGAGTGTGGAGTGTAGGGTGTAAAGTGTAGAGTGTAAAGTGTAGAGTGTAAAGTGTAGAGTGTGGAGTGTAGAGTGTGGAGTGTAAAGTGTGGAGTGTGGAGCGTAAAGTGTAGAGTGTGGAGTCTGGAGTGGAAAGTGTAGAGTGTGGTGTGTAGAGTGTGGAGTGTGGTGTGTAAAGTGAGGAGTGTAAAGTGTGGAGTGAGGAGTGTAAAGTATAAAGTGTGGAGTGTGGAGTGTGGGGTGTACAGTAAAGTGTGGAGTGTGGTGTGCGGAGTGTGGAGTGGAAAGTGTAGAGTGTGGAGTGTAAAGTGTAAAGTGTGGAGTGTAAGGTGTAGAATGTGGAGTGAGGAGTTTAAAGTGTGGAGTGTGGAGTGTAAAGTGTAGTGTGGAGTGCGAAATGTGGAGTGGAAAGTGTAGAGTGTGGTGTGTAGTGTGTGGAGTGTGGAGTGGAAAGTGTAGAGTGTGGAGTGTAGGGTGTAAAGTGTAGAGTGTTTCATGCTTGACTTCCTCCAATTTTGACATTTTGTGAACATCATCAGAAAGGTTGGAATGTCACAAAGTGCCACGCCTGCCATGCAAAACGACACGACAACCTGCGTGGAAACATTCGAAAAGGAGATGTTTTGCGGCTTCCCCCATAGACACGGCGACGCCACAGGAAAACGAGAGACTCGAGACAAGACACGTGGATGCAGAAAAACGAGCATTTCGTGCGAGACTTCCTCCAATTGTGACATTTGCGACACATTATCAAACAAGTTGGAATGTCAGAAACTGCCACGTCTGCCACGCAAAACGACAGGACAACCTGCGTGGAAACATTCGAAAAGGAGAGGTTTTGCGGCTTCCCCCATAGACACGGCGATGCCACTGGAAAACGAGAGACTCGCGACAGAACACGTGGATGCAGAAAAAACAGCATTTCGTACGAGACTTCCTCCAATTTTCACAGTTGGCAACATAACAAAAAGACAAGTTTTGCAGCTGCCCCAATAGACACGGCGAGGCCACGGGAAAACCAGAGACGCGAGAAGAGACAGGTGGGAGCACCAAAACGAGCATTTCGTGCGAGACTTCCTCCAATTTTCACACTTTGTAGCTTCAAAATCGACGTTTTCCTACGAGTTTTCCTTAGAACCTGAAAATTTGCAACCTCAAAATCGATGTTTTGTGCGAGGCTTCCGTCAATTTTCACCACATCGCACAAAATGCCACACCTGCCACGGAATTTGCACCTTGTCGCCACTTGACGCAGCCCTGCCAATGCGATTTACAAAAAACACGCAACACGACACGTCTAAAGTGCTGCGCCTGCCACGAAAAATGACGCTGGACACGTCCAAAGTGCTGCGCCTGCCACGAAAACTGCAACACATCTTCTGAAAACGACACAAAAGTATTGCGCCTGCCACGCAAAACGATTTTCAACACGTTGCAAAACATATCTGAATGTCACGAAGTGCCACGCCTGCCACGCGAAACGAAGCAACGACACGTCTGAAACCTCCAAAAATGACCACCTCTGCAGAACTTCCCATAGGCACGGCCATATGGTCCTCGCACGGACGGTTGCGGACGGTTGCGCTCGCGAACGCAACGTCGAGCGAACACACCCTCAACCCCCAGACCCCCAGAGTGAAACGGGAACCCTTGCTACGCATTCGGGAAAATAGCATGTTTTCCCATCTCATTATACTGGTTGGTTGATACCCTCTGGTAAGCTAACATAACTATTGAAAATGGCCACTTATAGTTTATTTACCAATTAAAAATTGTGATTTTCAATAGTTATGTTAAATTGCCAGAGGGTAGGTTTCCCGATCGTAATCCTCAATAAAGGACGATTTTTCCAATGGAACCCACATTTTCCAACCCTTGTTCCAATGACAGCCTCTAGCCGTGGGTGTACCCGGCATGCTCTGCACGGGCGTTTCCCTGGCATCAAACATGGTGATCTCAAAATTAAGACATGCGACTCAAAACAAGGGCTTTTTAAGTATCAAACAATACTGGTTGGTGGTTTCAGCCCCTCTGAAACATATTAATCAATGGGAAGGATACCCATATAATATGGAAAATAAAACTTGTTTGAAACCACCAGCCGGATATGAGTTCAGGATGTGATTCACCATCAACACATTGAATTTTCGACCAACCAAACATGGTGATTTGGCCAGCACACGTGATGATTTGACTACGAACACTAGGAAGTTATGCAGGGAAGTCATCAAGTCATCATTTACAGATTCTTAGATATTGTTAGATGATACTATAAAATCATCTTTTATATATATATATACACACTGTATATAGAAAGATTGTTAGATGATAAACATCCCTCTCCCCCTTCGGGGTCTCCCTGGGATCTAGTTACAGCTTCAGGGTTTTGATCCTGAACCCAGATAGCAGCTGTACCACTGGGCCATTGGTTCAACCAGTTGTTTTTATATGGGTTTAGTCTTTGTAAATTTAGTGAGTTGTGATTGTCCATAGATGTTATATATAGAGATGATGTAATGGAAAATTATCCTTTGATCACTGGTGATTCTTGTTAAAAATCATGTTGGAGATTGTTTACCCACTAAATGGTCAATGACTCTGCTTAGTAAGTCTCCCCTCTGTGGATCATTCCATTTCATCGGGGATTGGTGACTGGCCTCCAAGGCGCGAGTTGGTTGGCCGGTTTTGGCGCCAATGATATCCATCACCCAAGAATTTTGGCCATCTCCCGATCTTTTGTTCGCCCTAAGATGATTCCAAATCCCATCTTCTGGCAAGTAATTAAGACTGTATATATTTTGCTGCTTGGTGGTTGAGCCAACCCCTCTGAAAAATATGAAGGTCAGTTGGGATCATCATTCCCAACTGAATGGAAAAATAAAAATGTTCCAAACCACCAACCAGTTTGTGTTTGGACCTTTTGGGATGGGTTATCGGTTATCTTCTGATTTCCCAAGATGCTAGTCATTGAGCATTCTAAAACTTTAAAAATGCAGCTTTGCAAACGACCGTGAATGGTCAAAATGTAGGTGTGCACTATTGGATGGCAATGATTGCACTAGCTGCGAAGGTCCGGGAACATCAGCTCTTAGGACCAGGCTTTCTTCCTTGTTCATGGAGAAACGATTCGCTTTGAGGGGAGTGATCTTCTCAGAAATTCTTCTCCAGGGTGCGCTTCTGAAGCTGTTGGACGCGCTCATGGATCTCAGTCTAAGAGAGGGTAGGGATCGACAATTTTCCTGCCGAAACCATGGTTTTTCCACATCTATGTTAGATTACGCTGGGGTAAATCCTAGTCAGTCATTATAAATCATGATTAATCATTATTAGGCAATATTGATCACTATTAATCATTATCATATGGTATACCTAGATATATATGTATATATACTATAGCCTTACTGGTCGTGGTTGAACCATGATCCAGCACAACTTCGCGGTTTTACCAGAATCCATGCTTATATGATGATTTAAAGAATAATTCATCGTTTCATGATGCCGGCTGCTATTCCAAAACTATCTGACACTCTTAAAGGGATCACCTTTAGCTGATTTTAGCACACAAATGTGTGGAAGCGGGTGATTTTAGCCGCCGTGAGCAAACCATGTGGCACACCGTGAGACCTCTTCCAAACTTCGTGGTTTTACGTATTGGCGTCATGGTTTTACCGTGAGCCAACCGTGAGCCAACAGTGACTCACGACTACCCTGTGTGTGTGTCTGGTGACATAGACATGAGCATGATGATGGTGAAACATACATTTTACTTGATCAACATGCGTTTTAAACCATGAACATGAGAATGATGATGACAAAATCTATGCCCCTGTTTTGGCGATGTATGCACGTCGTGGTCTTGCCGTGACTTTCGTGTACCGAAAGTGGTTTAACTATGTCTTTCGACGTCCTGGGGTAAATCCTAGCCAATCATTATAACTCATAATTAATCACCATGAATCATTATTAAGCACTATTAGTCATTTTTAATTAACAACATTTAACCACTATTAATCACTATTAATCACTCTTAATCAATATTAACTATTAACCATTGAGACAAGTACTGTATACATGTGCATAAAAGAAAAAATAATTAATCACTATTAACCATGATTACTCACGATTAATCATTATCATATGGATTAAAAAACAAAAAACAATAATATAATACCTTATTATATATATATACGCAAAATAAAATACTGGTTGGTGGTTTCAACCCCTCTGAAAAATATGAAAATCAATGGGAAGGATGACATCCCATATATGAAATGGAAAATAAAATTCATGTTCCAAACCACTAACCAGTTTGGTGTCACTATTAAAATACGACAGTATAATATCTTATGTATATATATATATATATACAAAATTATATATATATATACATAAGATAATGCACCTTTACATTAATATATATATATATATGTTAATATGGAAAATAAACATGTTCCAAACCACCAACCTGGGATGGTCTCAATGGGATGATCTCCAAAATTGCTCGGGCCTTCCGCGCAGCGCCTGGTTCTCCGCTGACAGCCTGGTGAGCAAAACTCGGAGACCGGACCGTGTTAGGCCGAAAAACTGGAGGCTGACACGAAAAACATGGAAACACTTGAGAATCAACAGATGGGCATGTCATGAAATGTCCAACTTTTAATCATCATGCGGAACATTATCATCAAAAGTTGACATGTAACGATAAACACTTGCACATTTCACCATCAACACGTGGGAATTCGATAGTATTTAAAAATGACTGCGTGGGAATCTGACCACCAACAAAGGGAACCTCACCATCAAAAATACACAAAACAAAAAACGCAGGCAACATTATTTGTTCAATTTAATGCAATGCACAAATTAGGGTCGTCCCCTATCGGCTGTCGGTTGTGAGGATTCCAAAACTCCCGGAGGTATCACAAATCTTGTATCGGTCGTCATTGGTTATGAAGGCTTTGTGCAACCAAAGAAAGGCCAAGGCGAAGCAAAACTAAATTTGCATATTTTTGTCGGTTACTCACATGCAACGATCGAAGGTTGGGACTTTACCAATGGGAATTTTACCATCAACAGATTGGAACGTGACCGACTCTGGACCAAAGAATGCCGGGAATTGATGGTGGATCGACCAATCACGGCCCGGGCAGTGCTTCTCCCACATTGAGATTTGTTCGTGAAAAGCGAGGATGCTGGCGGTCAGGATTCTCGGGGATCTGTGGCGTCCCTTTTCGACCTTCCAACACCCGTGGAGGCAAACACGAAATTGGCAAACCAATGCGCAGCAGGTGTTCGAGCTCCATGCTTCATCAAGTGCCCGCCGTTTGTTTTTTTCGAGGTGAAGCAGCGCAAGCCACTCCGCGTCCAGATACGAGTTGATCCTTAAATCCAAAGCTATTTGTGGGTGGCTTTCTACAGCCAACATGGACTTATCCCCCCATAGTTGGGTATGGGTTAAAAAACTTTAGTACCCTCTTGTTCACACACCAAAATAGGAGAATCGAAAAAAAATAGATTCGTTCATCTCTATGATAATCACCATTTCACCAGCAGCGTGAAGTTTTTGTCAATTCCCATCTCCAGAATTCTCTGAAGCCAGTTCTGCTACCCAGGAACAGCTGCAGAAGCTCATTCGCCTAACGGGAGCGGTAACGGGGCAGAGGATTTTCTCCGTGAACCTGTTGCAGTTGAATGTTCCCTCACATGTGGCTGAGAATTACCTTTTCCAATCATTTTACCTTGTAGCTACTGATTGATCCAACTAGGAAAGCGGTCTGGCGATTATTTTCTTGAACATAGCCATCTAGCAAACATCCAACTACATTTGACTACATCAGGGGCTCTGTGTGCCAGTGAGTCCAGAGGTGTCTCACTTGTATAAAGCCTAGGGAAGGCACCTAGGTAATGGAACATGTATCGACACAATCTGGTGGCAATGGCCAAACAAACACAACGTAGACATGTTCTGGCACGTAGCAACCATGCTGAGTTTATAATATGATAAATGGAGGCATGGGTGCATTACGTTCTTTACCGACGCTGCAACATTCTCAGTATACCAACTTCGCAAAGTCTATCCAACACATTATTGGCAAGTGCAATGGCATTGGGGTATGACTTCGACATGAGTCGTATCCACGACTGGCACATGCACTGCTTCCAGGAAAAAATGAGCTGAACGCTCCGTCCCAGTGTATTTGAACGGCTTTGAAGAGGCATTTCCCACGCTTCTATTTCGTTGGATAGGAGTTGAATGGGTATGTCAACCCAAAATGTAATTGGTACAGGGTAAACAAATCACCAATAACAGAGTTGACTTTTAAATTGGAATTTCATCTCCTTTGTTTTGGGCAGCCATTTACGGTAGCTTAGCTGGACTAATTCCGTGGTATCCACACTCACGAGGGCGTTCAGCTGCTACCATCGCACAAACAACCTACATATAACTCCTAGTTCCACGGGAAGACACACATGATATCCACCTAACCCCATGAAAATACCTGGTGCTTGTTGTGGTAAACGTTACATGCTTCACTCCGGGACGTCAGGTTTTTCAACGCAACTCAGCACTGGCCATGGGATGATAAATTAACTGTTAACAAAAGGCAGTTCCAAATTCCCATGGTTAGTTTAGCTCGTTTTCCCCACGAAAAATGCCGAATTTCAATGGAAAACCCATTTCACCACAGTAGACCAAGCCATCCCCGGTTGGTTCACTCTCTCAATGGTTGGGGTTTCCTAATGCATGAAGTATCCACCGCTGCGTTCAGCAACTATCATTTGTCTATCCCAATCTTATTCCATTTGTGGGAATTGAACCCCATTTGAACTAGCACCTATTAGTTAAACACCCATGTCTGTTTCCCTTTTAAAGCGATCAAACATGACCAATCTTCACACTAGTTGATGTGAAATCTCTCATTCAATATCACCATGATATATTGCCATATCACCATTTCACCATTAGTTACGTCATGATTACATCACCCTAAATCAATATCAGTGTGATAAAAAAACTGCCATTCGAGCAGGTTGGTCAAGAGTAGGATTTCGCGATTCCAAGTTCAGGGAGTGAGGCTCTCCCAAATATATATTGGGTAGTATACCCTCTGGTAAACGTTTACATAGCGGAAATTCGCCATCTTTAATAGGTAAATCCACGAACTAGCTGGGCCATGTTCAATAGCGAACTGTTAGTCATCACCAGAGGGTAAGCCTCTAATCATCAACCAGCCATGATTATCAGATCCACCAAAATATCCCCATAGCTTTTGATAATCCCCATGTTGAATAGTATAGCCTCCCCAAAAACAGCAGACATCAAGCTAAGGGGGGGGTTGAACAATCCTCAATAAATCCCAAAATCTATGGCAGGTAACCCGATCAGTGCGCTAACCTCAAAGCTGGGATCAGCATGGCCCATCAACCTAAGATTGGGCCCATAGATTTAGCCCATGTCTTCTTGCCCTGACTTGTGGATATTGATATAATGATTAGGGCATTACCCCCCAACATTTCCTATATCCACATTGCAATTTAGGATGCATCTGGCCAGTTTGAAATAATTCACTAACTTGAAAATAGCTAAACCATGATACCAGTGATGTCATGACGTGAGGCCATTATAATTTATCCAAACTATTGCATAGTTTAAATAGAAATAATCCCATTACTATCCCACTGTTATCCCATTATCATCTCATTGTTATCATTCAACTTATCCATAAATCATCCATATTATGGTTTGACACAGCTTTAATCCCCATTTTTGGCGGTGTTTATTCCTCTTCCCCATAAACCCACCCAGAAATCCCACGGAAATCTCCGGCGCGGAAATCTCCGCGGCTCGCCTGGTTCACGTTGAGGTCCAAATCGCAGATCCCCCGCAGGCGTTGCACCGCTTCCCGACCGCCCAGACGGGAGGACTGGATGCCGTGCCAGACCTCGCCGGGGCCGGGAGGCGATGCCATCAGGTTTCCATAGAAATCCATAGAAATCCATAAACATCCATAGAAATCCATAGAAAATCCAGAGAACATCCATAGAAATCAATCAATGGTACCCCAATAGCTGGATGGTTTGTAGTACAATGAAGCATCTGATTTAAAATCGATGATTTTGGGGGGATTTTGGGGGGTACCCCCCATTTCAGGAAACCTCTGGGAAGACAATTGATGATTACACAAGCTGCTATTGTAGTCGATTGCAGCCACAGAAAAGAGAACCCCAGTAATGATGTCTCCTGTGAAAAAACGACCCGCACGAAGCCACAAAATCATGAGGAAACAAAAAAAACAAAGCCTGAAGAAGTCAAGACTTGCTTCGATCATTTTTCAGAGGGAGGTCACCTTTGACAAGTTTGGAGCCGAATCCCCATGGCATGTTCTTCCCCGACGAGCGACGGTTTGAAGGTTGCGATGCACCAGAACTGCTTCCTTTGCGAGGTTGACGGCCCGCTCTCTCCTCACCGTGCACCAAGACAAATCATCTGATTCGTGGCTTTGCAAATCATAGGGATATCTTGTGACATTACCAAGTAATCAAACATCTGATAGGGATAAGCTGCTTCTTTGGTAATGTTCAGTCATTGGGGATCATTCAAAAACCAGGAACACTGTAGTATATTTGAAAACAACTATATACACTACATGCATAACCATGATTGATTAGTCAGTTGGGAATATGACATTTCAAATATATGAAAAAATGCTCCAAACCACCAACCAGTATGTATATACCCTATCCCTTCACTCCCATTTTTGTTGGTACACCCAGAGCCCCGTGAATACGGAGAGAAGCATGGCTGGAACAGGGCCACTTTTGTGGGAGGTGTCCTGTTTCACGAGGCAATTCATTTGCCAAAGTAGTAGACAAAGACTGGCATTTCATGGATGTACGTTCTCCCCAACTTACAAGCGATCCCGTGCACCTGACGCAGATGGACAAGTTGTTTGGAGTCTCAGTGAGACAAGCTGGACAGATAATCCTGCCAGATTCCTTTGGGATGTCTCACATACATGGATGGACGCACGAGTTGGGCGCTGCGCCACCTCCGGGAGTAGGGTGCAAATGTCATTCGAGGCTCGAGCCGCAACTGGCTTAGCCTCGGCCGTCAGATGGCGGAGGTAAACGTCCACCACCATGGATGCCAGGTCCTCTTGCTTGCCAAGCAGCACCTGAGCCGACTTGAGCGTCTGGAGGTTGGACCTCACCACGCCACGCTGGCGTGTCGAGCTGAAGAGCTCAAGCGCCGCCGTCTCGGCCCCAGTTAGAAGGGACTGAGGAGCCGAGATAGCAGACTGGAGGGCCAGAGACTCGCCGTAGAGTCGATCAGCAAGCGTTCCCAAGTGTACCTGTTGGTCTGGCACCATGCTCCGGCCACTTCAGAGAACGGAATGCTTCCATCAATCACCAATTGCCCAGACGCGTTGATCATGCATCCATAGCCAATGAGACTGTATGTGCCGAGGAGTAGTGTACCAATGGACTTAGAAAGAACTTGTCCTTTCTTGGTATTACGGTATTAATAGACCAATTTCTTGGGGCGCAAGTTAAACCCATATCCGCAACATATATATGTATATATATATGCACGCATAGCCATCCTTTACTTTTTGGCATAGAATTAATAACCCATCCTTTACTTTTTGGTATATAATTAATTCACCCAATGATATCTTGGTTTTACTCCATTTCAAGTGGTAAAAATTCCATAGTCAGCGGTTAAATACCAATATCCATACCATCACCAAATGAAGTACCCATGCCAGGTTTCCCGAGTCAATCTTAACTATATCCCCATGTATTGGTGGGGAAACCATCTTGAATCCATCAATCTCTGGCTACTTTCCCACTAGCCACAAGTCCTGATTTATCCAAATGATCCGAAAAATATCCTTTTTAAAAGGTTCATCAACATGTCTTCCTCTGGTTTGGTTCATAAATGGTAATTTCATGCGTACCGCTTCTTGTTGTATCTTATGAACTATGACTTATCTATGACTTATCTAAACAATCTGAAAACCTGTATTTTCTCTTTCATGTTTGAATCCTGATCTACTGCTAGCGCACCACTATTTGGAGTCGGTGCCGCTGCTAGTCGTGGAAATGGAAGGACTTTCCACCATCTCCAGGGGCGACTGGGTCATGCTGAAACCACTTTCCGCAACTTTGCTAGCGCAGTGCTACGAGGATCTAGCGGGTAAATTACGAAACTAATTCGGAATATTAACAGTGAAAACAACACTCAAAAATCCAGAAACATGGTTGAGTGGCGCAGAAATTCAGTAAGAGATGCTCAGATATACTTATTGTCCCATTATACGCATTTATCCCCATATTCATGGTCAATTGGAACCTAGAGCAATATTTAACAATGGGATATTCATGGAAAAAAATCCGGGAACCCATTGGTTCTATCCCATGACTATCCCATGAATATCCCATAGATATACCTATTGTTTTCCCATCTTCATATCCCAGGCCGTGTTCTGACACCAGCCGTCCTCTGCTGCGCAAGGGCCAGGGCCAAGTATGCCTTGGCGCAGCCCAACCTTGGTCCAGGATGTGGGATCAGGACATTTCTAGTGGGTGAAAATGCATTACCATCTGGTTATTGGAAAATATGGGGATAATGGGAGATAAACCATCTATAAATGGTTAATCTATGGTTAATCTATGGTTAATGGTTAATATTGATTATATATGGGCCCCAAAATCCCATGGTATTCCCCAGTTTGGGGACAACCCTACACCCATAGATGATTTATATCTACCATCTGGTTATGACTGGCATAGCCCTGGTATAGATGGCCCATAGAAATAGATGGTTTACCTATTTATAGCATGGTGATTTTCCATGGCTATGTTAGTCATAACCAGATGGTAAGTTAAATATTGATTATACATGGGTCAAGCATGAAATATGTAGGTACCAGAATTGTATATGGGTTATATTTAGCATAATGGGGAATCATGGATCTGAAGGAACAAAAAAAGCAGGAACATATGATTTGGATATGATCCCTCGATTTGCAGGGAATCACCATTTTGAGATGGTCCATGGTCCAAACAGGCCCCAAAATCCCATGATATTCCCCAGTTTGGAGACAAACCGACACCCTTAGATGATTTACATCTACCATCTGGTTATTTAACATAGCCATGGAAAATGGCCTATTCATAAATGGTTTACCGTGATTTTCCATGGCTATGTTAAATAACCAGAGGGTATGTTTTATACACACATTTAAAAAACCACACATAAGATGAGTATTCCCAAGACAACCGCTACAATGGGCAAATATGATTGATAATATCAACAATAGAAGCCAATGTTAGTTTCAATGGATTGGTTTAAGGGAAACAAATCAGGAACGCCCCAATTTTTTTTACTGGAACAATCTATGGTTCCCTGACAACTTTCCCTTAATTACACCACTTCAATGTTCGTGGAATATCAATCCATTCTGTTCCTATTGATCGGGCTCTATCCAACATGGGGATCCTTTGGCGGAATCCAGCAGCCTCACACAGAATTGCCGTTGATGGCGCAATTGTTCTTTGCTGAAAAACACCGCCATTTCCGGCAAAGAACAAAGAACTCTCAGAGGAAATCAAACAGGGCAATGGAACAAATCCCCTACAAGATGGGGCCCCCAAGATAGCTAAGTTGGTTTATAAGTGGTTGAATTCTATGGTTTATGGTAGATATCACGAACTAGTTAATGGGGATTATCATGGTTTATAAACCAACTTATAACTGGGGGGCCCATCCTGTAGAGGAGTTTACAATTTTTTGGACCTCCATTTAACATGTAAACCATTGCCATGTTTGATCACGGGTAAACTACCACCATCGGCATGTCCCATTGAGGCCAACGGTATATCTGAAAATGGGAATTGATCCCCCAATTCGTTGCCATTTTAATAGGGAAGATGATAAGTAACCAGTCGAAACAACTCACATGAACATAGTCTGGTTGGTGGTTTCAATTCCTCTGAAAAAATGTTAGTCAGTTGGGGTTACTATTCCCAATACATGGAAAAACATGTTCCAAACCACCAACCATGTCTTTTCATAGTTTCTTCGGCTCTCAGTGTTGCCAGCTTGCCGCAGGCAAGCCGTCGGGATATCAATACAAGCGCTTCCTTTGCTACGCCTGGTGTCGGCCTTTGGCGAGCTCCACCATGTCTTCCTGTAATCGGTGCTGCTGGACCGCTCATTTGAAGATGCTACTACAATTGCTGTTCCCATGGCAGGCCTTCCAGATGCGGCTGCAACAGGAATCCCGACGTTCGGTCAGAGGATTCCTTGGATTTGAAAGGTTCATAGTCTTAGTTTTCTATGGGATTCTTTAGCTTTCTTGAATGAGCACGTGAGATTTGCATATTGCCTTACTTGAGAAACACCATTCGAGGTGGCCGTTTCAGTTGTCTGTGAGTGAACTCATCAACTCGGGCTCGTTCATGCAACGCTGAGTTTCAGTCTAAGGGATGCGTTTCTTCAACTTTATCTTGCCTGGTTGGTGGTATACCTACCCATCTGAAAAATATGAGTTCGTCAGTTGGGATTATTCCCAACTGAATGGAAAAATAAAATTCATGTTCCAAACCGCCGACCAGTATTTCATGATTCAATCATCCGCAGGTTTGCTTGCTTCACTCTTTTCTTTTGATGATGAAATCATGTTTATTCCCTTTGTTTGATAATTTAACTCCCCAGTCATGTTGTATTCTTCATTGAGGAAAAACACCCGACCAACAAGTTTTTCTTATTGCCTTCTGACGAATTTAATTCAGCTGAATTTTCCATTTGAAAGGGTAGTTCGTCAACATATTACTTGTTTTTTTTACAACACTCCACCATGAAACTACCTTTCACAGATTCTTTGCCCATACTTTGATGATTAAAAACCCACTGTTGTTGATTGTTTGTCACACGTTTCGGCTGATGGCTGATGGCGCCCCGTTCTTGGTGATGGTATCCTATGTCGCTTGGATTCTCCCTGTGGGTTGGCGATCTCCGGTCACTGACAGCTGATGACATCCGGTAAAGTTACCCACCCTGCGTAAATGATGAAAACATATGACAACTCATCAACTGAACAGGTCTTCCATTTTGGGCTTTAGTCCTACCTTTAATGCTGAAAGGCCATGTGCAGTAAATGTATTAAATCCCATCAAATTACAATTAAATTGCCATCAAATTACCATTATTAAATTGGTATTAAATCACCATTAAATCCCATCAAATTACCAATGAAATCCCATTTTGGTCGGTTATATTGTTGGAATCTCCGATGCTGCCGTGCCGCTGGCTGCGCGGCAAGGGTGCCTTTGAGGCCAACAAACCCTCCAGGATGGCCGCAGCGCGCGGCAAATTGGAGGAGACCATCTTGCAGTAGGCCAGCTGTAGTCGGGCCTCGAGGACCGATCGATGCATATTCGACCCACAATGTGAGGCCCCCCAGGAGTAGGGCGAAAAACCACCAACCAGTTAATGTACATCCATATATCCACACATACAAAGTGGGCCCCCCCAGTTATAAGTTGGTTTAGATTCGCCCCAGCAACTAGTTCGTTATAAGTACCATAAACCATAGTTATTGGAGTTATAAACCAATTGAACGCTATCTTGGGGGCCTCACATTGCAGGGCGGACCGGGAAAACCATGAACCTTTGAGGTTTCTGGGTTTTAATGGGATGGGGACCTGAACAAAGGTGGGTGAATCCTCCAACTATCTTGGGTTTTGAGATGGGTTAATGTAGAAAAATCCTTCCAACCATCTGGTTCATGTAGGTTCGTCCAAGCATCTTGGGTTTGATGTGGTTAATGTAGAAAAATCATCCATCTTGGGGGGGTTTTGATGTTGAATAACACAAGAACAGCATGCCGATGTTTGGAGGTGTGACAGGGACTAGTGACCCTTCTGAAGACCTGATCCGGATCAAACATTGTCGTTTTGGTGGATGAAATTTGAAATAGGAACTAGCAAAACATGCGGCTAGTTTCAGGGTACCCTCTGGTTATGTCAAAATAACTATTGAACATGGCCGTTTACACAATTTAAAGTTGATTTCTCTGTGAAAAGTGGGGGTTTTCCGCTATTTTTTCACGGTGAGGGTCAACCAGCTCCAACCTCCCATCGAAGCCAAAACCTGCGGCGAAGTGGCTTGGCCATGCTGCGGGTTCGACTGCAAGATTGACATCAGCTCCTGCAGAAAGGTGGGATGGGGGCCACAATGGTGACAGAATCCATGGTGGTTGAATCATGGCGAATCATGGGGATTGATATCTGGTTGGTGGTTTCAACCTACCATCCTGGTTGGTTGATATTAATGGTTATTATATGGTTAATGATGGTGAATAATATCTGGTTGGTGGTATACCCACCCCACTGACACATATGAGTTCGTCAGTTGGGATGATGACATTCCCAACTGAATGGAAAAATAAAATTCATGTTCCAAACCACCAACCAGTATATGATATCTGTTAGGGGTCCACTCAAAAAACATCATTTTACAACAAATTGAGGGGATGCACTTGGGTTATTGCCCCCCCACGGAACAAACAACATATAGCAAACAATATGGACAATCAACAGGGTTTCCCTTCAAACATGATTTACAAGTGGTAGATCTTACATGATTCTTACATATTTTGATATCTTTTGCATATATCTGGGTAACATATAATAATTCACTAACCTGAATAGTTTGGCAATTTGGGGATGATTTCCCTTTGAAAACCATGATTCCAGGCTTCGGGAGAACAGGGTTCGGTCGTGATGAAATTTACCCATCAAACCATGAGGGAAACAGCAAAATCCATGAGGCCTTATGTGGCAAACCAACTGCCATAAAACCTCTGGTTTATCTTGTTTGGCGTGTTGGTTTTTAAGTGTTTTGAAGCCCCTCCAAATGGAGGTTTCCTGAAATGGGGGTACCCAATAGGGTGTGAAATAGTTTTAGGATTTTTTTTTAAAACAGGTTTGGGATTTTTTTTTGGATTTCTTGGCTGGTACCATTTGCCTAGTGTTTGCAACGGTTTGGAACTTGAATTTGTCATTTTGCATGGTATTTGCCACATTTGGGCATGTTCACCTTCCATTTTGCATGGGATTTACTACATGTGGGCATGTTCACCTTCCATTTTGTATGGTATTTGCCACATTTTGGCATGTTCACCTTCCATTTTGCATGGGATTTCCTACATGTGGGCATGTTCACCTTCCATACAATTTGCCACATTTTGGCATGTTCACCTTCCATTTTGCATGGGATGTTCTACATGTGAGCATGTTCACCCAAATATTTACAGATGCGGAAGCTTGGGATTAGATAAAAAGCGGGTGGGGGGGATTGAGGGAGGGCGCTAGCTATCTATCCAGCTAGCTAGCTATCTAGCTATCTCTAGCTAGCTATCTATCTAGCAAGCTAGCTATCTATCTAGCTAGCAAGCTATCTATCTATCTAGCTATCTATCTACCTATCTAGCTAGCTATCTTGCTAGCTATCTATCTACCTATCTAGCTATCTAGCTAACTATCTATCTAGCTATCTAGCTATCTAGCTTTCTATCTATCTAGCTATCTATCTATCTAGCCATCCAGCTGTCTATCCAGCTATCTAGCTATCGAGCTATCTAGCTAACTATCTATCTAGCTATCTAGCTATCTAGCTTTCTATCTATCTAGCTATCTATCTATCTAGCCATCCAGCTGTCTATCCAGCTATCTAGCTATCGAGCTATCTATCTAGCTATCTATCTATCTAGCTAACTATCTACCTATCTATAGCTATCTATCTATCTATCTATCTAGCTATCTATCTAGCTACCTCTTTATCTATCTAGCTAGCTATCTATCTATCTAGCTATCTATCTAGCCATCTATCTATCTAGCTATCTATCTAGCCATCTATCTATCGAGGTATCTAGCTATCTATCTCTCTAGCTATCTATCCATCTAGCTGGCTATCTATCTATCTAGCTATCTATCTACCAAGCTATCTATCAGCTATCTATCTATCTATATCACATGTAAACCTGTCAGCTTTCCAGAGAAGGTTAGTTCGCAAAAACCAACTAATGTAACTTGGGTTTAAGTTTAAATAAAAAAAGCGGGGAGGGGGGGATTGGGGGGAGGGCGCAGCGCCTCCCCCCAAAGCAGAATGCAAGCACCTCTTCTCACATGTTACGTTGCTAGTTTTCAAGAGAAGGTTGGTCATGTGATACTCAGGGATGTAAATACTGTGCAAAATGCATCTTACATGAAAATCAAGTATTTAAAGCAGGCAAAGCAAAAAAAAAAGCAGAGAAGCAAAAAAGCAGAGAAGCAAAGAAACAGGAAACGCACAAAAGCAAAACAGCAGAAAGGAAAAGAAGCAGGAAAAGCAGAAAAGCAGAGAAGCAGGAAAAGCAGGAAAAGCAGAGAAGCAAAGAAACAGGAAAAACAGAAAGCAAAAAAGCAGAAAAGCAGAGAAGCAGGAGAAGCAGAAAAGCAAAAAAGCAGAAAAGCAGAGAAGCAGAGAAGCAGGAGAAGCAGAAAAGCAAAAAAACAGAAAAGGCGAGAAGCAGGAGAAGCAGAAAAGCAAAAAAGCAGAAAAGCAGAGAAGCAGGAAAAGCAGGAAAAGCAGGAAAGCAGAGAAGCAGGAAAAGCAGGAAAAGCAGAGAAGCAGGAATCCAAAAATAATTCCTAAACCTGATCAAAAAAAATTCCTAAAATAATTAGCCCTCCCAATTTAATCATCCATTTTTAATAGGATTTTTCCATTATAAACCAACTATTTTGGGGATCCCATGTATGGAAACCCCCAAATGGTACACCTGGATAACTGACTTGTTTTGTCTTCTTGGGTGTGAACAAATTCTGTGGCATCTCAGGGCACCCCAGCCTGACTTAACTTCATCCACATTTGCATGGAGACTGGTCCACCTATTTGGTGATAAGCCCCCTTCCAATTTGGTGCTATCACCCTTCGGCTCCTCGGTTTACCCAGTTCTTTCCCAATGTTTTGCTGGTTCTAATCACATTTTTGGCTAGTTTTATCATAAGTTGGTGTTGGTCATTGAGTTACTGGTGATAAATGTACCACTCTATAATTAGGTTGTTTTGACTACCAATACACACATTGTCGTCGGTGGCGATGCTGACCCGATGGTGGCCGTGTTGTGGGCAGCATAGCTGCTGGTAGCAACGAGTTCCGGCATGCTACGTAGATAAGATGATGATGATTGCAGCCGCTGCGTAGCTCGCGCAAGCGGCCGAAGCGGCAGTGCCGCTTACTGCAGAGAGTTGAACCTCAGGCAAAGGAGGCCCCCCCCCCCCCCCCCCCCCGCCCGCCACAAGCCCAGGCGAACGCTTTCCTCAGCGTAAACGGCACGAATCTGACCCATCTGAATGATCAAATGTTGTTTCGGGCCATTCTGGCCCCATCCTAGTCGAGCTTCGAGCTCGTCAGGTGGTCTGGAATGCCTTCGATAAGAATCAAAAGTGGGACAGCTCCAAAGTATGTGATCAGTGCCAGGAACAACAGCTTGATTGCAACAGCTACAATAGGTGGGAATGGGAGAAGAATGTGCTTCCGTGGTCAAACCACCAGCCATAATCTAACGCGAGTGACCATCGATGGTTTGAGCGACACCTCGAAGGCAATCGATCAGGGACATGAACCGCACGAGGCTTGGATGAGAGGACGCAGTTGTCTGTATCCTTGATGACATAGGGCACAGCCACATCTTGGCGGAGCCACCGACAAGCACCGCTGATTGATCGCACCCGCTTGTTCCAGGCGCCTTGCTGCAAATTGTAATCCAGGATGAACTAAATGAAGGCCAAAGTCGCGCCCAAGCTTGCGCGGTACATTGCGAGGCAAGAGGCCAACCCCTGATGGGTCCGAAGTGGGTGAAGCAGTAAATGATCTGAAGGTCCTGATTGATTCTAATAGTGAGCAGTAATGGGACTAATGTGGTTAAAACAATGCCATATTTACCACCCATTTGGGAATGGTAAACATAGCACCTATAATACTTTTTGAAAATGGTGATGCGGTGATGACTGGTGGATGGTAAACATGGCATTGTTTTAACCACATTGTTAGTATCAGTAGTGATTTGATAGTAATTTGAGGGCTGATGGGATGGGTTTTGCCAAACCCATGGCTAATCTGTGGACGTCAGATAGCGTGATTGCTAGGTCACATCCCCGTACAACTGGAATATAGTCGCCATGTAAACCCTGTAAACCCCATTCACTATGGTGAATCATATTGTATACCCATCCCATCACCCAACATCTTGTGCAGTTGATGGTCACATGCACTTGGTAAAAATGACCCACTTTAGATGATCAATACCTCACTCATATCCATGTCTGGAATCTTTTTATCATCACCCAGCTCAGCCCAAGTTACTCACTTAAGTCACCAGTTTGATGATGAATTTCCCATTTACCATCTGATTTTGTAACATAGCCATGGACAATCACCATTTTTAATAGGTAAACCATCTATAAATGGGCCGTCTATACCATGGCTATGTTAGTCATAACCAGAGGGTACTTGGTGAGAATCCCCTCATCCAGCCCATAACTCGCCTCCAACGCTGATGCTTGATTCCCCAGAAATCATCATCCCAAGATAAGTGAAGTTAAGTGTGTAAACATCCATCATCTCAATCTCATGATATCATCCCATCCCAACCTCTTCAGCTTCCAAGATATGTCCACTCTGCTGCTTCGCCAAGGCTTTCGCCAGGCGCGCTGCTAGCAGCTTCGGCTGCAACTGCAGCGCGCGCTCGGCGCGCGCCTCGCAAAGGGACCATGGGAATGACACGTGGGTGAATCTGAGATAAAAACATGGGGATCATTGAGTAAATAAACGTAAAACATGATGATTTTATATGGGATTAAGATCCTTTTTTCGTAAATGAATCAGCAGTATGAATTGGCTACTGTTGTTCTTGCCAAGCAAAAAACATATCGATTATTATGGATAGGTAGTATGAAATCATCAAATGAGGATAACAAATACCAATGTTCATGGGCTATTTAGATTTGCTTAAGGACCCCAAAATCATCAATTTTTCCTATTGTTTCCCCTCGGAGTGGATTTCCCATTGGGAAAATCAACATTGATCTTGAGCAAATCCTGGTATTTGTCTTCTGATTTCTGGTGGACATCGTCTGCATTCTGGGCATCCCGGGCGATGGCTTCCGGGTATTCCCTGAGCCGCTCGTGGGCCTGCGAACTGGAAAGCGGGTCGAAGCATCAACCATAGGAGAATTCAAGCTAATCCTGTGTGTGTGCATATGGATGTACAGGATGTACATTAAGTATGTAATGCTACCTTGTCCACTGGGTATATGGTTATATGGTCATGTAGCCTCTGGTAAACTAAAATAACTATGGAAAATCACAATTTTTAATGGGACAACTCACTATAAATGGCATTTTCAATAGCGAACTGTTAGTCATTACCAGAGGGTAGCGATTGTATCTCAATATGAATGCCCTCAAGGTTACCCATAATTGATGTCAGCTGATACAAAAATATCTCACCAAGCCCCCAGGCAATCACAAAACAACCCCACGATGGTCGGTGAAAAATCCCCATCATATTTCATTTACCAATTCCAATTGATGGACGATTCAATAGGGAGATGGGAGATGATTGGTTATAATGGTCGGGTTCAAAATCCCCAATTCAATGGCTTGCTGAATGGTTTGCCATTTGAATCATTACCCTCTGGTAAACTAACATAACTATTGAAAATCACCATTTTTAATGGGGAAATCCACTATTAATGGTCATTTTCAATAGCTATGTTAAATTACCAGAGGGTAGATGCTGAAGAAAGCCAGCACTTCTTTGACTTGTGCTTAAACCAGAAGACCTTTGCTGGCGACTCCCCCATTTAAAAACCAGCCATTTTGATGGGGCCGCTACTCACCTGTGCAGCCAAGGCGTGACACGCCGCTTGGAAGCGTCGGGAAGAGATGCCCTGGCAATAAAAAAAAGGGAGATCAATGGGAATTTCAGGATCCTAAAATGGAGGTACTGTACCATATTCCAGGCCATATTTTGGGGGTATATCCCCTTACATAGGCCTTTTTTAAATAGGCCAAAAATATATGGAATCGGTACCTCCGTCCTCAATCGGTTCCTAAGTCATGGCCATTGAGGAGATGGTGGAACATGCCCAATCTATAATGTTTGGTTAAGAACACGGATTCCCACGGATGATGACAACCCCCAATATATACTGGTTGGTGGCGCAATAACCCCTCTGAAAAATGATGGAGTTCGTCAATGGGAAGGATGACATCCCATATATGAAATGGAAAATAAAATTCAGGTTCCAAACCACCAACCAGTATATATATGTAAAGGGTAGTTTTTTACCCTCTATAGTAATCAACCAAAACAGGATTTTGAAGACTACGCAAATGAGTTTTGGCATCGGGGTTCCTTATTTCTATGAGCTACTTCTGGGTCCACAATAATCTCCCTAATTGGGGTCATGATCAAAACTGAAAATTAGAAGATAGTTGGCACATGTGATGGATGTTGGAAGATAGTTGCAACATATGATGGTCCTCTGACACTTGACATGCAGACAATCAAAATCAATCAAACCATTCTCCTCTCCCACTATACTGGTCGATTAATAGATACTGTATATCTATTACGGATGCTCATAATCCCCCATGAAATAAGGTAGTTTATGTGCGCATATGATAAGCAATCAATAGTGCTATCTTAAGATGGCCAGCAATTTTTCACCATGAACTGCTGAGAAAGCCAAGGGATCGACATCCACGTCACTTTGTGGCAATGCCTGCAGTGGTGCCCCGAAACAGTTATGGTGCAACATTTCTGAGTTGGCTTAGGTTCACCCATCCCGCAGAGATCACCATATACAGAGATGCTTCCAAATTTAGCTAACAAACTGGGCATCTGTTTGTAGAAAAACAGCAATGATCAGAACTCCTGGCTGAGAGAATAAGCACGGCCAGAATTAAACTCTTAGATCCACCATCTATGGCCAAATAAAAAACATCAACCTTCGAAACTATTTATCAATGGGGTTACCCAAAGAAGCAGCTCCATGTGAATTCTTGCGGATGGGCGGGCATTAACCATCGTACTAATCATATATTCACAACTACTAACCACTATGAACAATATGAATGTAATTAACCACTTTTAACAATTATATATATATATTAAATTACTGGGCGTCTTTTAATGAATTACTATTACTAATCCGCCCAATCATAGTGGTTATATAATTACTAATATGAACCATAACTACTATTCATGGATCCACCCAATACTAGTGGCCGATAGTGGTTAATATTGACCATTAACCATTAACCACCATAACCAACCATAGATTAACCACTATCAACAACCATCAACTATTAACAACTATGAACCACTATCAACCATGAGCAATATTAATAGTTCATAGTGGTTCATGGTTGTTTATATTGATAATAACAATATATTAACCATTGTTGTTTAATAGTGCTTAACCACTATTAAACCAAGAACAATGACTATTAATGTTAGTAACCACTATGTTAATCATATTAACCATAAGTTAACGTTAGTAACAACTATTAACCACTAGTAACAACTATTTACCACTATGTTTGTAGCCAATATTGTCCATAGTTAACGTTAGCTGGTTGGTGGTTGACCTACCCCTCTGAAAACTATGAAAGTCAGTTGGGATGATTATTCCCAAAATATGGAAAAAACTCATGTTCCAAACCACCAACCAGTAATGGTTTTTCTAGTTGGTTTACCAACCAAACAACCAGGTGATTTTCCAGTTCGCAAACTGTAGACGTTGGAAATTTCCAGTAACCCCTATGTTAACCATATTAACCATATGTTAACGTTAGTAACAACTATTAACCACTAGTAACAACCAATCAATATTAACCATCCACTATGAACCATTGATATTCTTGGGTGCCCACCTAGAGCTGGGCACCTCATCCCCAGCTGGCTCCAGTGCCGCCGCCACGGCACGTAAGGCGGCCGAGTAGTCCGCCACGCGGTGCCTGCCGGGGGGGACGTTACGTTTTTGATCATTGGGAAAGCTTGGGATGATATGGGAAATAACTCTCCTTGATGGTTAAGAAATCTACAAACTATGACTGGTTGGTGGTTTTAACCATCTTGATATAGGAAATACCCTCTGGTCAACTAACACAACTATGGAAAATCACAATTTTTAACGGGAAAACTCACTATAAATGGCCATTTTCCATAGCTATGATGCTGGTTGGCGGTGCAATAACCATCTTGAAAAATATGAAAGTCAATGGGAAGGATTATCCCAAATATATTATGGAAAATAAAAAAAAATTGAAACCACCAGCCAGTACAATTGATGGTTAAGAAATCTACAAACTATGAGAACTATCAGAAATTGATGGTCAAGAGCTAAATTTCAGGGATATACCCGCAAAATATGGCTTTATCTCTATATTCAATGGCCATTTCAGGAACCTAAACTGGAGGTGAGCTACCTACCATATATTTTCGGCCTATTTTTCAGGGCTAAATATCCCCACAATTCATATGGCCCAAAATATGGTACTGACGTACCTCCATTTTAGGGTCCTGATTTTTTCCTATTGACTTGGGATGATGCTAAACATCTTACCTGGGGAAAAGTCTACAGATATCCAGGAAATCATAGATGATTGATGGTTAAATCTCTCTAACAACCAATCAACAACGGTATATTTATCAACAATGGTAGTTGAAAAAATGATACTTGGGAAGATACTTGGGAGACAAGTCTACAGAAAATATCACAAAATCATAGATTATTCATGTATATAGTTGGAATAAATAGCGTGTATATGTATGTATCTGGAGTAAATATCCCTATGCCAGCTACAAACCTCCAGTTTACTGTTTAGCGGATTAAGCCATCGTTATAGCCAATCAACTGTATGGGAAAAGTCATGGTCATCCATGACTTGGATGATTTGGGGTATCCCCATGACTTAGGACACCTTACAAACCTCCATACTTGGGGGAAAAACTATTGGAAATCATAGATTTGGGGATGTAGCTGGAATATATGATGTGAGAGAATGGAAACATGGAACTATTTGAAACCACCAACTTATGATACAGGAGATTATAGATTATTGTAGTGAGATTTGATGGAGATAAATCTGGTGGGGAAGCATTAGAATTGTGTGGGCGCAAATCTTTGGGGTAAAGGTTAACGTGAGGATATACATGTGGATTATAGATTGACTGGTTGTAAGTATCAAGCATTTGAAGGGAACATCTACAGGAGATGAAACACAATAGATAGTTGTATAGGAGATATATCATGGGGATGTCTAAAGTCTAAACCTCTGGTAAAGTAGGGACAACATGGGATGATTTACAGATTGGTTTATGCCCCAATCCACATTGCCAGTCAACGCCTCGATCAGGAAACTTGTCTAGTATCGGCTCCTGTTAACCGTCACTATCCGCTCATAGTGGGTAAGGGAATGCCCAAATTGAAAGGAACAGCTCCACAAAAGCCAATACTTGAGGATATGTCCACAAAAGAAAGTCAGGAATATAAAAGGTATATGATCCCATATGACTATTTCTGTAGACTTTTATATATTTCTTTGGGTATCTTATACCTTTTCTACAGGAATATTTCTTTGGGTATTTTGTTCTCAGGAAATATCATCCCAACCATCGGATTCTGAGCCGTTGAGCACAAGAATCCCAACCATCGGATTCGCAAAAAACCTGCAAGGTGAAATTCCGTGGCGACCATGTAATTGACATAACTTGGACATGGTATTACTTGGTAGCCCACTTCAATTGACATGACTTGGTTTTCACTGGCAAGAAGACAATAACACATTCTTGTCCAAACAATGGGATAAATTAGCAACATGAATGAAGATCAATTGTTGATAAACCATGCTATTGAACCAATCAAAGAGGAACAACAGGTCAAGGACTGCTGATCGATGTTGCAAAGTCGCAAATGCAAATCATCCCTCAAATGATTCATCTAGTTTGAAATTGGCTTACTACCCGTCTAGCTATTTATAGTTAAAATCATCATAAACCTTTGTTAAGCCCCTCACTATAGTTACAATGACCCATAAACCCCATTATAACTATAGTTACAGTTACCATACGAACATCATTATAGCTACCCTTTATAGTTATAGCTACCACAGAACCATGACCCCTAGTTATAGCTTAAGAAACCCCTTCCCGCCCCCTGCCTGGCAGTGGCCAGGAGTAATAGGGCACGACCGGTGGAAGGGTCCACGCGCACCGCCTGCGGAAGGTTTAAACTGAAACCGGGGAGGATCAAAATTACCCTCTGGAGGTATAATGCTTTACCGATTTTGGAAATGGCCATTTGAAAAATAGCTATGGTGATTTATATAACCACTATTTTTATGGTGATTTAATGGTTCACAATGGTGAATAATGGGATGAAAATAGGAAACTGACTTTAGCTATCATTTGGTTAGGAAACTCGATTCGTAGCTCCAAACAGCTCCCCATTGAATAGGGAATATCTTTGGAATATGGATACCCATAGCTCCTTAGCTCCTTCCTAACCGCTGGATAGTTAGCCGTGTCTCATCTTAGCCATCCAAGTCTTGCCCAATTTTGACCTATACCCACCTATTGTTTGTAGTGATTTATTGGTTAAACCATGAAAAATCATAAGGGAGTTCTGAGTAATTGTTGCTCCATGAATCGCGCTCTTAGCAGCAACAATAGGGATTTCATCAATGCCATATGAGTGCATACCTTACAGTACCTTTTATCATCATATGATCTATCCAGCAAAAGTGTATAGTAAATCATCCCCAATTTGTACGTTGTAACATGGTGTATAGACACATTTTGGATTCTTCATGTCATAGCCCCCTGTCGTTTTTGATTGTTGATCCCACATCCCGCTGTTGGATAGACCCATACGTCGATTTTGGCCGTATCTGCTCTGATTGTATTCCATTCTATCAATCACCATAGACTCGTTGCTTCAATCGCCAGTCATTGTGGATCTTGTCAAGAACTTTGGGTTAATCACCCAGCTTAGTCCACCCATACCAACGAAATATCCCATGGATTTTCTAAAGTGACCACCTGGATATTGGCTAGGAACTGCTTTATCATCACACATCCACAGTCAATCTTCCATACCCTGCAAAAAGAAAGTTGCTTGGATGACTACATCTCCATTCATCGCAAAAGAATCCGTTGTGCAATCGATTACCCTTCACTAGTCGGTTTCCTTAGTCATCAAAACACACTTTATCACAGAGGTTTGCCCAAAGGTTGGGAGATGCCCTGCCAATCATGAGAATCCATCAGACTTAGATGTGCCCAATCTTTGGGTCAAAACCTCCATATTTTCGGAGATTCGGATCGATTCCATGTAATGTTGGGAACCCAATGCTCCAAAGCTACCATTCGGGGATGGTAAACATATCAACTAAGAAAACATGATCTTGGGGATGGTTTATGGCATTGGGTTTACCACATTAACATATTTTTGGGGAACACACATTCTTGATGGTTGGTTCCATTTTCCTGTTTATAATCCCTATTGTTGATATAAAAGGGGAAATGATGGCCATACTAATAATATCAATACTAGGGACATTGTAAAACTAGACTAGACATTTTTACTGGTATTATAATCCCTATTGTCACAATTAGATATTATGTTCTATCCCCATCATTCTTTATATCATTGTAAGCCATTACCCTCTGGTAGTCATTGACAGTTTGCTATTGATAATGCCCATAGAAATAGTTGATTTACCACCCAAACAATGATGATTTTCAAAGTTATGATCAGATATTTCTATCAAATTATCTGGGTACCCTCTGGTAAACTAACATAGCTATGGAAAATCACCATTCTTAATGGGTAATTCAAATAGCAAAATCCATGGATTTTTTCACGTTCACTGAGAACCATGGCCATAAGGCGGAACCTCCGAGGCAGTCGACAAGGCTTTGCTGTACTCCTCCTGTTGAAGGCGTACGGCGTGCCATGGTGAAAGGTGATGAAAGGTGATGGAAAATAATGGATGTATGGGTTTGGGTTAGTTCTAGTTATGATGGATTAAAAAGCAATATAATATTTTCATAGGAGTATCCGAGTATTATCCAATACTAACCCAGGTGGATTACGAGCCAGCAATTTGCTACAAGGTGTCATGGTCAAAACATGGTATGGTGGGTGATTTAAGCAACAATCATGGGTATATAGCAGGAAAATAATGAACGTAAAACCAATAATACGATGTATG
Organism: Cladocopium goreaui; assembly: GCA_947184155.2. Classification (NCBI taxonomy): domain Eukaryota; class Dinophyceae; order Suessiales; family Symbiodiniaceae; genus Cladocopium; species Cladocopium goreaui. The sequence continues at coordinate 834,449 of CAMXCT020000269.1, read as the reverse complement.
GGTTTTGGCAATCCATGCCATACTGGGAATCCTTGTCGTGGTCATTACATTTCCCTGTGAATGGTGGCATGACCATCGCCCCATATGGGAAGATGACCATCGCTGTATGCCCTAAGCACCTCCTGTTGGCTAAGTTTTGACGCTGCATGTGGCTGTTCAGGTCCCATTTTTCAACACATCCATATATCCGCCATGGGCAAACATAAAAAACATGCCCCTTCCCCTTCCCAAAAAGATAGAAATGTTAAATTGTGGGGAAACCATCATCTTATATACTACCCTCCTGAAAAAATCGATGGTTGCTACCCTCTATTGAATCCTCATGATGCTTAATTCAATACTCCTATTATCGGTGGGTAATCTCCAAACAACTGTATGTATATATATATATACACATATCCATATATATATATATATCATATCCGTATTATATATATATATATATATATCCGCATTTTGTACCACCATTATATATATATATATCCATTGTGTTTAAATAGTTTAATACCTCGATTATTGATGGGTCATCTCCATCAAACCCCAAGAATTTTATGCAGGTGGACTCTAGGATACTGCTATTTTTTCTATCAATTTCTGGGTATAATGTGGGTAAACCAATTACATAAACCATCCCGCAGTCATCACCATAAATAGCATAAATAGGTGGTATGAGTACAATTCCCAGTCATGGGTGGTTTGTGGCATTGTTTTACCCGCATTAATCCCATTAATCCCAATAATCAGTATCCATCATTATCCATCATTAATCCCATGAAAATCACAACAGTTCTCTATTGAACATGGCCCATTTATAGATTATGTTTTCCCTATTACTATTGAATATGGCCCATTAGCTATGAGATATTGGATTATTTGGGTATATGATAGTGATATACATGGATCTGATGGGACACCAAGATACCAATCATCTGGTTTATGGCATTGTTTTACCCTCTGGTAAACGTTTACAGAACTATGGAAAATCACCATGCTATTCATGGGTAAATCCACTGTTTCTATGGCAATTTTCAATAGCGAACTGTTAGTCATTACCCGAGGGTACCCACATTACCCCATGGTCAGACCCGTCGGGCGCCTTGTTGAGGGCCAGCTGCGCCTCCGCACAGAGCAGCCGCTGCTGCAACGCCGCGCTGGCGGTGCGCCTGTGCGGTGCATCCCTGGTGGACTATCCTCAAGCCACAAAAAATTGACCATTCATACAATTTAAAGTTGATTTATCTGTGAAACGTGGGGGTTTTCCATAGCTATGATGCTGGTTGGTGGTGCAATAACCATCCTGAAAAATATGAAAACCAATGGGAAGGATGACATCCCATATATGAACTGGAAAATAAAAAATGTTTGAAACCACCAACCAGTTAACTATCCTCAACTCACAAAAAATGGACTCAAAATGGGGGTACCCTCAAATCATCCATTTTGATAGGATGTTCCATTGTAAACCATCCGTTTTGGGGTGAGATAATGGTGAGATAGTTGCTGTTGGATTCATGTGAAACTCCACTTGCACTGTTGGGTTTATGGTATATGGAACATTAAAATATTATAGAACTACTTAATATGGGTTGGAAACCAACATCACTTGGGTGATATATATATATATATGTATATATATATATATATAAATATCTATATGTGTATATATATATATATGTATATCTATAAATACATATATGTATATGTATATATATATATACATCTATATGTATAAAAGTATACTGTAGATAGAACAAAATAGAATTATTGAATCGGAGCTGTACAAATCATACACCAACAAAAACATCTAGTCATTCACCACTTTTTTGGGTGATTTTCTAAGATATTCATGGTCTTTGTGGTCTATAGATGGGCCATGTTCAATAGCAAACTGTTGTGATTAATTACTGATGGACAATGATCGATAATGATGGATAATGATGGACAATGATGGACAATGATGGACAATGATGAACAATGATGGACAATGATGGATAATGATGGATGATGATGGATAATGATGGGCAATGATGGATAATGATGGATAATGATGGATAATGATGGACAATGATGGATAATGATGGATAATGCTGGATAATGCTGGATAATGATGGATAATGATGGATAATGATGGATAAGGGTGGATAATGATGGACAATGGTGGATAATGATGGACAATGATGGATAATGGTGGATAATGATGGATATTGATGGATAATGATGGATAATGATGGACAATGATGGATAATGATGGATAATGATGGATAATGATGGGCAATGGTGGATAATGATGGATAATGATGGACAATGATGGATAATGATGGATAACGATGGATAATGGTGGATAATGATGGATAATGATGGAGAATCATGGACAATGATGGATAATGATGGACAATGATGGATAATGATGGATAAGGGTGGATAATGATGGACAATGGTGGATAATGATGGATAATGATGGATAATGGTGGATAGTGATGGATAATGATGGATAATGGTGGATAGTGATGGATAATGATGGACAATGATGGATAATGATGGGTAATGATGGATAATGATGGTTAATGATGGATGATGATGGATGCTGATGGATAATGGTGGACAATGATGGATAATGATGGAAAATGATGGATAATGATGGACAATTTTGGATAATGATGGACAATGATGGATAATGATGGATAATGATGGATAATGATGGGCAATGATGGATAATGATGGATAATGATGGATCATGATCGACAATGATGGATAATCATGGATAATGATGGATAATGATGGATAAGGGTGGATAATGATGGACAATGGTGGATAATGATGGACAATGATGGATAATGGTGGATAATGATGGATATTGATGGATAATGATGGATAATGATGGACAATGATGGATAATGATGGATAATGATGGATAATGATGGGCAATGGTGGATAATGATGGATAATGATGGACAATGATGGATAATGATGGATAACGATGGATAATGGTGGATAATGATGGATAATGATGGAGAATGATGGACAATGATGGACAATGATGGATAATGATGGATAATGATGGGCAATGATGGACAATGATGGATAATGATGGATAATGATGGACAATGATGGATAATGATGGATAATGATGGATAATGATGGATAATGATTCTTGGGATTAATATCTTGATCTTCTCATGTTTCTTCAAGACTTCGGAGTTGCCCGTTTTGGGAGCACGTTGTAAACTCGTTTGGAACGCAGGAAATCCTAATTTTTGCCAATGGTCAAGTTTTATTGGTACAGGAATGATCAGGGGTTCAGGGTTGAAATTGAGCTGAACATAAGCTTGAAAAGTTCATGAATGGGATCCGTATAGCTAGATAAATTGTGCATGAAACACAAAATAGGTACAATACAGATACAATCAACCCAACATAGGAAGAATATATATATATAGATATATATATAGATATATCGACTCCACAGCAAATTTCAGACTCCCGTCTTTCCGAATTTTTATTGCAGCTGGATGCGAAAGTTATGACCATCCTGGTTGAAAAATGGATACGCTGCCAAGGTTTACACAGAAAACAGAGTAACGTAAGCATCTAGGGAATTAAGTCCAAAAACAGGGAGAAGTAGGGAGTTAGCGCCAAACACATTATAAGATTAAAACCAAAAAAAGGGTGGTTTAACCTGCACAGATGAGGTCTTCAACAAAGGTTTCTTGGGCCAAAAAAGGAGTCTTTGATGCACTCAACAGACATGGGGGTACAACCATGAATAATGGAGTACAGCCATCAAATATTAGATATCCAGAATGGTTCTACAAACCTGGTGGATGAAACCATCTGATGTTCATCAACTAGATGCTACTTGATGAAGAGTGAAGTCCTGCGGTGACCGTGCCTCAATACCCATGAGTAGTCTTAGATAGCTTTCACAGCAAAACACTCTTACTGCAGGTGATATCGTCTCTTTCCTTGTAGCTATTTGATGTAAAATGGACCCTAAATGGTTCTTTGATGAGATGGTTGATTCTTGGGTTTACACAATTTCACAAACTCAAGCCATATGGTTCATTTGATGGTAATTTCTAGACTTATCATGTTTGGCCACAAATATGTCTCTGGTAAACCCAATGCCATAATGATCAAGGCCACCATGCATCGTCCTGAACACCGCAGGAGCAACCGCCTCAAAGCTAGTCTAGTCTCATTGTCCCTCTGAGTTTTGCTGTCCGGAGAAACAACAAACAACTTGAGGCCGGGGGTGGATGACGAAAGCTAGCGGGGCAGGAGAAAGAAGGAAGGGAAGAGGTGAGTTGCGGAGGGACTGTCAGCATCGTGTCGCGGCATTGTTCGTCCCAACGAGGATGCAACAATGATATATTGATATATGATATATAACAATGATATATATGGGGGAGGGGGCAGGGGGGGGCCCTTTCGCGGGAAAAATCACGTGATGTCCTTGGGGAGCCCCGGAATACGTGCTAAAGCAAGAAGACTCTAGCGAGCTGACGCTAGCTTTCGTGATAATGACAATAATTGCCAATAATGATAAAATGTAATTGAATAACGATGATGATGATGATGATGATGATGACGATGACGATGATGATGATGATGATGATGACGATGATGATGAATGATGAATGATGAATGATGAATGATGAATGATGAATGATGAATGATGAATGATGATGGTGATGATGATGATGATGATGATGATGATGATGATGATGATGATGATGATGATGATGATGATGATGATGACGATGATGATGACGATGACGAGGACGAGGACGAGGACGATGGAGAGGACGATGACGATGATGATGACGATGATGATGATGATGATGATGATGATGATGATGACGAGGACGAGGACGAGGACGAGGACGATGGAGAGGACGATGACGATGACGATGACGATGATGATGACGATTATGATGATGACGAGGACGAGGACGAGGACGAGGACGATGGAGAGGACGATGACGATGATGATGACGATGATGATGACGATGATGATGATGATGATGGTGATGGTGGTGGTGGTGGTGGTGGAGGGGGGGGGAGGGGGCCCTTTCGCGTGAAAAATCACGTGATGTCCTTGAGCAGCCCCCCCAATACTTGCTAAAGCAAGAAGACTCCAGCTAGCTGACGCTAGCTTTCGTGACAAAATAAACCAAAAACATGTTGGCACAAAAGCTAAAAGACCGGGAAGGAAGCAGGTTGTCCAGATGATAGTGACGATGGCTCCCATCCATGCAGAGAACGGTCTGTGCTGGGTGCAAGAAGCGTGCCGTGCAACTTCACCCGTGACACTGACCTCACAGCCAAAGGACATCCGCAGGATCGTGTGTGCACGTCGCATAGACGAGGAGCAAAACCTTCCTCTGGGGCAGGAACTGACACATGGCCAATTTCTTGTTATAGATGTCCTGAAGGCTGTCCTCGTCCCCCACGAGGTTCATGTCACTGGAAGACACTGAGGCCGTCATATTTCCTGAGTCAGGATTCCAAAAGGCCGCGCTTTTGGCCCCAAACCCTCACATTAAAGGTGACTGTCGGCTTGGCTTTTCCTCCTCCCGGGATCAGAATGGTGCTTTACCATTTCTTCCCCCTACAAGGACATTGACGCCCAGCTGCGGATCCCCCTGGGTATAAAAACCAACGGGTTGGTTGCGATGTTTGTTGGGTACAATCTGCTGGTGAGGGTGGAAGCCTACAGGTTTATGGCTGCCCACATTGCCACTTTTGAGGGTTTCCTGGACTGGTACCCCAATAGCTGGGTGGTTTATAACGGAAAATCCTACTAACACGGATGATTGGGGCTGGTTGGTGGTTTGAACCCTTCTGAAAAATATGAAAGTCAGTTGGGATGATTATTCCTAATATATGGAAAAATGTTCCAAACCACCAGCCAGTGGATGATTGGGGGGTATCTTAGGACATCTCCATTTCGAAACTTCGACCCAAACTTGCACAGAATCTCACCACTCGCACCTCCCGAGTCGGCCGTAGCGCAGGTATGGTTCCACCTTTTTTTTGGGGACGTTGAGATTTCATCCATTTCCTTCACCAAGATCTATGGGGGTCAAAATTGGCTACCCCCTGGTACAGGTTTACATAGCGATGGAAAATCGTCATTTTTAACGGGTCAATCAACTATTTCGACTGGGCCATTTTCAATGGCTATGTAAACGTTTACCAGAGAGTACCCCACTTGGATGCTTAATACATCTGAATAGTATGTCCTATGTATTTCAGAGAAAAAACATCTAAAATCCACCAGGTCTCTAATGTTGACCCAAATGGGAAGTTTCACCGCAATCCATGGAATGGCGGGTTGAGCTGGTCAGGGGAATTGTGATGATCGCCCATGATCAATGGTTTGCGAAAACGCTACCCTCTGGTAAATTAACATAGACCCTGGCAGATAGGGGTTGGAAGACTAGTTTCCATTAAAAATGGTGATTTTCAGGGTCATGTTAATTTACCAGGGGGTAATATGATTGATCATCACCCAATTTATGATTATTGACTAAATTATCAAACGGATAAAATATATCAATCATTATAGCTGACCAATTATGAAAGGCAATGATCAATATTCAAACGGATAAAAATAGAGTACAGTATCTAGTTTGCTTGTTGGCTTGCGAATCCATCCTATTTTTTGAAAACTAATTACCCAGGGTAAAATTCCAACTTTACTACATATTGGAAAGAATGATCAGTTAAATCAGTACGTGCATTTATATAAATGAACATTTTATAATCTACAAATAGTTATAATACTCATATTTTTGTTTTATTATTTTCCAATGGATTATTTATAAAATAACTATCACCACTGGTAGTGGATTTTTATAATAATCCACTCAAAATCCACTAATTATTTACTAACATATTATTATAACTAACAGCTAATATTTAAACTCATAATTCCAGTAGTGGATTCCAGTATTACTCAATAATACTCCACTACTGGCATACAATTATTATTAACTATATAACTACGATAAATATAGTATAACTGGTTATTACTGGAGTATAACTACAATATAATTATTCCAGTAGTTACTCATATTAAAACTACTTTCCAGTGAATTCCAGTGAAGCCACCAAGAAAATCCAAGAAATCCCTTGAGCTCTTCGTTGTGGCGTCCTTCAAAGAGCTTCCGCGCGTGCTCAAGCAGTTGATGACTCTGAAGTAGGGTGGCGACCCCAAGCTTCAGCTGCCAACGTAGCGAAAGTTTTGGGATAAAGTCATCCAATCCTAAGGATTGCCGAGGCTGGAAAAATCTCCATGGTTTATCCTGAACCAGAAAATAAAACATTAAAGACACCATCAGATTCTCCTGAATGCCTAGAAATGCCCATTTTTCCCCACCTGCCAGGTGAGGGTTGTTAGATTTTATCAGAGCGCATGCCCGCCGCCTCTTCCTCCTCCTGTTCCTCCTCCTCCTCCTCGACTAGCTGTCCTCCTCGCCCTCCTCCTCGCCTCCGCCTCTTCCACCTCCACTTCCGCCTTGCCAACCTTGCCAACTCGTCGCCACGCTCTTCGCCAACTTCCCAGCTCAGTGCGCACTGCTGGACCTCAACCGGGGACTTTCCCAGCTCAGTGTGCACCGCTGGACCTCAACCTGCGAGCTGCCCAGCTCAGTGTGCACCGCTGGACCTCAACCGGGGACCTGCCCAGCTCAGTGTGTACCGCTGGACCTCAACCGGGGACCTGCCCAGCTCAGTGTGCACCGCTGGACCTCAACAGCCAGATAGAATGCCAGAAGATATGCCAAATAGAATGTCAGATAGAATGCCAGAAGATATGCCAGATAAAATGCCAGAAGATATGCCAGATAGAATGCCACAAGATATGCCAGATAAAGTGCCAAAATGTTTGCCAGATAGAATGTCAGAAGATTTGCCAGATGATATGCCAGATGGAATGCCAGAAGATATGCCAGATAAAGTGCCAGAATGTTTGCCAGATAGAATGCCAGAAGATTTGCCAGATGATATGCCAGATAGAATGCCAGAAGATATGCCAGAACATATGCCAGGTAGAATGCAAGAAGATATGCCAGATAGAATGCCAGAAGATATGTCAGATAGAACGCCAGATAGAATGTCAGATAGAATGCCAGAAGATATGCCAGATAAAATGCCAGAAGATATGCCAGATAGAATGCCACAAGATATGCCAGATAGAATGCCAGAAGATATACCAGATAAAGTGCCAGAATGTTTGCCAGATAGAATGCCAGAAGATTTGCCAGATAGAATGCCAGATAGAATGTCAGAAGATATGCCAAAAGATATGCCAGAAGATATGCCAGATAGAATGCCAGAAGATATGCTAGATAAAATGCCAGAAGATATGTCAGATAGAATGCCAGAAGATTTGCCAGTAAGAAAAGGTATAAATGGCATGGTGGGATAACTCGAAGTGAAGTAATTGTCTTCATATACCTCTATAAGTCAGCCGTGCTCAATCATTTACCAGCGGAATACAGATAGAATCATGGCTCTTGATTGCTCCCTACACCACCAGTTGGTTTCGATCTTTGGTAGTCATCTAGAACCCCCCATCTTCAAGTATTGATGATACGGGTAGCAATGATAAGTCCAGCATCAAAGCCAACAACTATCAGGTCTGATTTTCCGGGTCAAGTATATACTGTCATAATCTACTACATAAATGAGAAGTATAGCTGTATAGCTACGTAAGTGCATCAACTTATCTACCTTTTTCTTTTTCATCCTTTTTCCAGGCATATAATATAATATAAAAATATAACATAATATAATTTAATTTAATAAAACTTTCACATTTCACTGTTGAGTTTATGATAGTTATTTCGAACTTGCCTTCATGGGGTGCAGCGAGTTAACCCCCCAACATTTGATTGGGGATACCATCAACCCTGTTTCTCATCAACTATAGATACAGAGTTTTCATTAGTTTTCAAAAACTGCGGGGGTGCCCCCAAGTCATCCAAGTCAAAAATGACCATTTCAGTATTGAAGCTTATGGTGACTTGGAAAAACACCCATTAAAATATAACCCCCATAATCGACCAGAAACCCCAGTTATAAGTTAGTTTATGATCTGTGTGCACCCATTAACTATAGTTATATCATGTTTTATCCCCCACAAACCCTTGTTGACCAAGTTATGTGCGTCAACTTTGCTATCATAAATGGTGGCCTCAGCTTGTAGTCACAAGTATGTGATCTGTTGGGTGAACATGGTGATGTTAATACATGTTGATTGTGATTATGTTATTATTTCAATATATTTTGATTGTGAACATTGTAATTTTAATTGTGATTATGTGATTATAAGTATAGTGGATCAACGGGGCCTATCAAAAGTGATATTATATAACCAATAGTTATACTATGGGGCAACATAAGTGATAATAATCCCATAGTTATAACATAACCAATGTTGCCCTATAGGTGGCCAGCCCTCGCTGCCTCGCTTTCTTTGTTCTGTTCCAGCAACAGCTCGGCCACGCGCAAGTTCGCCTTGCTCCAGTGTCCCCAACACGGTGGTAACCAGGGTGATCCCACTAAGGAGCGGCATGGAAAGTAAGAGAAAACCCAACGATTGTTACCCCCTGGTAATTTAACATAGCTATTGAAAATTGCCATAGAAATAGTGAGTTTTCCCATTAAAAATGGTGATTTTCCATAGTGATGTTAGTCTACCAGAGGGTAGAGGACGGTTGCAAAAACCATGGAAACTTGAATGAACATGTACCCTCTGGTAATTTGTTACATAGCTTTAGAAAATCAGCATTTTGAAAAAGGTAAGCCATCTATTTCTATGGGCAATTTTCCATAGCAAACTGTTAGTTCACCTCTGTGTGGGCATCAAGCGAGCAGGTGGAAAACTGGATATCTGAGTAGTGACTTAAGTGGGATTGCAATGAATTCACCAACTGGTTGGTGGTTTCAACCCCTCTGAAAATATTAGTCAATGGGAAGGATTATCCCATATATTATGGAAAATAAAAAATGTTCCAACAACCAACCAACCAAATATGTGGGATGATTTGGAACTGGCTGTTAAAACTCTTTCATGATCAAACTTTATCCATTAATCAAACCAAGGTTTGCGCAAATTACCAAGTCGTGCCATGGCTAGATGATGTTTAGTTGATAAAAGGAACGTCTTTTGCTCATTCAAATTCACATTCGTCAGTGAAAGCTCAATATCTTGGAGAATCCCCTATTTTTCATGTTTATCTGGTTGGTGTTTTCAATCCCTCTGAAAAATATGAAACTAGTTGGGAGTATTATTCCCAATATATGGGAAAAATGTTCCAAACCACCAACCAGTTTATCTACAATTCTTGATGTTTTTTCACGCATGTTTTATGCTCAAACCTCGCGATTGAAATGCTTCATCTTCGTTTTCCGCTCAAAGACTTGCCAGCTGGACTAGCCGGGGTGGAAAAACTCCGCAAATCCGAAATCTCAGTTCGGACCACGGCTCAGAATTCACTAACCTATGATTGATCCATTGAGTTGTCCATTGTCCATTGTTTTCCATCAATGATCCACCTTACTGGTGCTTATATAGTAGGGAATGGGGGAATGATCTATAATAACTATCAATCATAATCCCATTCCCCCATTCCCATCCATTCCCTACGTTTAGCACCAGTAAGCCACTGATTCATGATCCATCAATGGTTCATAAATCTTGGAGATTTCGCACCTCCCAAGCCTCATCCACGGAATTGTGTGCCTCCAAATCATCCGATTTGGCCGATAAGAGCTGCTTCATCGCCTTAGGAAAATCTGCGCTGGATTTCTGGTATATAAACAGCAAACCGTCAAAAATTAGGGAATTTAACCTGGAGACCGATTGATAGTTATAACAAGCGGGAGACTTTATGGGATATAAATGGGAAATGGAAAATATCAAGCATTTATGGACACTTCCTGGACATGTTGAAGATGCAAGGGCCTAATCTCACTTAGGACATAAATGACTTAAACCGTCATCAGCACCAAGGGATTTAAGCTGGGAAAATGGGGTTCGGATTTCAACAACAAGCTTCCGAATCAACGATGGTTCCACAATCCAATCTTGATGCGGTATCCAATCTTGACCCACACAAAGAAACTACCTGTCATGATTTTATGAACATATTTCTGGTTGGTGGTTTTAACCACCTTGAAAAATCTGAGTTCGTCAATGGGAAGGGTTATCCCATATATTGTGGAAAAATAAAGTCCATGTTTGAAACCACCAACCAGATTTCCAGTCATGATTCCTGTGCATGGCCAATGTTGGATACCCTGATCCACACTGGGAAAAGATTCACCGGGACCAAAAAATGGGTAAGATCTGGGATAAATAACTGGTTGGTGGTTTCAACCCCTCTGCAAAATATGAAAGTCAGTTGGGGTGATTATTCCCAATATATGGAAAAATAAAAAATGTTCCAAACCACCAACCAAATAACATCTAAGTAACCATTGAAAACCTTCATTTGTTGCTTTGAAACCCATAGCCTTTCTTAGCAACCCATTTTCGCTTCAGAACAATACCAACAATCCAGCGGCCGCTTGGCTAATAGCGTTTGGTTGCTGGTTTCAGTTGGTTGACAATACCATCACAAAATGAAAAAAACAAATGAAACTACGAAGTATAGTGACATTTGAAGAAAAAAAACAAACAACTGGAGGTTCCATAAATGGGGTACCCCCAGTTCTCATCCATTATAGGATTTTCCATGAAATAAACATTTATAAACCATCCAGCTATTGGTGTACCCCTTTAGGAAACCCCCAACGAACCTCTCCAACACCTGTGGCGGACTCGTTCTCCATCACCTCAATGCCTTCAATGCCTTGAAGCTGGTTCATACACAACTGTTTCAAGGCCAATCGTTTTTTTTTGCGGGACAGCATCAATTTTTTGCTGGTTAGGATATGTTCCCATGAGAATGGCTAATGAAATTCTATGAAGCTACTCAACTCACAAGTTGGTTTACATATATCTTTTTGAATCGTACTATATTAAGCAAATATTTTGCAGATGTTTACTCATGCCGAACTATGGTTCCTAGTCAGAAAATTGATTAATCCATGACAATTCACCATAATTATTTCGCTGGTCGATACATCCCACGTTCAACCACAATCATCCTTTGCGGGCTGGTTTTCCATTTCTAATGATCAATACCGCACTTTTAATGGCTCTAAAAAGATATCATTATATAATGTATATATACATACATACATGTACATACATATACATATACATACATACATACATACATACATACATATACATACATATACATACATATACATACATATACATACATATACATACATATACATACATATACATACATATACATACATATACATACAGATAGAGACAGATAGAGACATATACAGACATATACATACATAGACATACATATACATATACATACATATACATACATATACATACATATACATACATATACATACATATACATACATATACATACATATACATACATAACAAATACAGACACATACATACACATATATACACATACATACAGATACATACAGATACAGATACACAACAGATACACACAGATACACACAATACAGACAGACAGACATAGAAGACAATACATACAGGACAGACAGGACACACAGGACACATATACATACATACACATACATACACATACAGACAGACAGACACAGAGACAAAAGACAGGACAGACAGACAGACACAAAAGAGAGACAGACTATACGGACAGACTCATACATATACAAACATACATACATACATGCATACATACATACATACATACATACATACATACATACATACGTACATACGTACATACGTACATACGTACATACGTACATACGTACATACGTACATACCTACCTACCTACCTACCTACATACATACAAATATACATATATATATTTCCTGGATTTAAAACCCCGGGTTTACTAATAGGGGGGCACCAATCTTCATAGTACGTGATCACTGTTATGGGGTAACCCCTCAATCTCGGGTTGACATGAAGATAAATAGTGAAAAACCATGGTTTCCACCAATGGAAATCCACCATCCATTCAATATTGTCACATTTTTGTTGATAAATGATAATTTATTCAGCTGATAATATTCAATATTTCCATATCTACCAACTTTATTAATAAATCATCATCGGCCACCAGTGGAAAACCCCAGGTTATCTTTGTCATCCCGATTCAACTGGTGCCAGGTGGCTGTCAAAGCTTCATCGATGTTACCCAGATCCTGCAGCAACTGAGTAGAAATGTTGGCAGAAATCTGGGTCATAGTTACCCTCTGGTAATGACTAGCAGTTTGCTTTTAGAAAATGGCATTTAGTTCGTTGATTTACCTATTGAAGATGGTGATGTTCCATAGCTATGTAAACGTTTACCAGTGGGTAGTATGGCTGTGTCTGAACATGGTACCGCCCCAAATGCTCCTTTTTCGCAGGGAAAGTGAGGATTTATCAACAGATTTAGGGCTACACCATTTTCAGACCTACCCATATAGCTAGATATACAGTAAAATGTTGGCAAACAGAACCATCTGTGCCATTTTTACGGGTATCATCCATGATACTAGCTGGCCCGCTTATAAAAGTTTCCACAATGGGTCAATAGTCTTTGCACAACTAGTTTAGGTACAATAATCCTATCATACTTGAACTATTGGTATTTTGGCCACTGCTCACTTGATGTTGTTAGATAAATGATTCCGTATGCATGTGGGTTACAATTACAGTCGCTAAACATATAGTTTTTTCTGAAAGCAAACAAGGATTCCGTGAACCCAGAATAACCAAGCAGTTTATGGTGACTTAGTGGGATATGATTCATGGATAGAATAAAATGATAAAAATAGCGAATAATGCGGGTATGTGCAGACTGTCTAGGAATGAGGAACATCCAAATGTTTGACGATTTTAGCGGGGAAGATAATGAACTCCTAGGGTGGGATTGCAGGATCGTACTTCTGGATGACAAACCCAGATCATTCCCGAAATATCTTTGCTGCAAACATAGATAACATTTTTTGAGTCTTGTTAAAAATTGTTAAATGACCAAACAAGAATTGGGTTTACGCTGTAATTTTAGTCAACTCTTGTGGTTTGTCCCGATAACCTTTCGGTTACTAAAAAACAAGAAGAATACCCATTTATCACAACTTGTTGATCCATTGGGATAGGTGTCATCCATACAATTACACGCACATACTTCCGAATGGTTCACAAACTCATGCTGAACATTCAACTTCTCTGCCACAGCCGGGTAGGCAGGTGCTCCGTCAGGAAACAGGATGGTGTTCTTGAAGTGAGCTTTGGGAAGAATATGCTGGGACAGGTGACAACTGTCAATTTTGCGCTTGCTTTCCGGTGGTGGCTTTCCACCCTTTTTTGAAGTGGCCACGCCGATATCCCAGAGCAACATCTAGCAATGTAACATGAAGTGTGTTCATCGAAGTACAACAGAAGTGTGCAATGTAACATGAAGTGTGTTCACCGAAGTACAACAGAAGTGGGCAACGTAACATGAAGTGTGTTCACCGAAGTACAACAGAAGTGGGCAACGTAACATGAAGTGTGTTCACCGAAGTACAACAGAAGTGGGCAAGGTAACATGAAGTGTTTTCACCGAAGTACAACAGAAGTGTGCAACGTAACATGAAGTGTGTTCACCGAAGTACAACAGAATTGTGCAACGTAACATGAAGTGTGTTCACCAAAGTACAACAGAATTGTGCAACGTAACATGAAGTGTGTTCACCGAAGTACAACAGAAGTGTGCAATGTAACATGAAGTGTGTTCACCGAAATACAATTAACAGAAGTGTGCAACGTAACATGAAGTGTGTTCACCGAAGTACAACAGAATTGTGCAACGTAACATGAAGTGTGTTCACCGAAGTACAACAGAAGTGGGCAACGTAACATGAAGTGTGTTCACCGAAGTACAACAGAATTGTGCAACGTAACATGAAGTGTGTTCACCGAAGTACAACAGAAGTGGGCAACGCAACATGAAGTGTGTTCACCGAAGTACAACAGAAGTGTTCAACGTAATGTGAAGTTTGGTCACCGAAGCAACGATTATTATATTATTATTATTATATTATTGTTGCCTCAAGCAACCCAAACAAAAATCTGAGAAATTGGAAACCTGGAAATGATGACGAACACAAAATTGAACTACTTTCCTAGAAATACTTTTCGACATCTTTTTTTTGGGCGTGACGATATTATATTTTTGCTGATCACCAACTAACCATCATTCATCAGTTGTATTCACTTATATTCCCATAGTTTGATGGTTAAAATTCCCATTAAATGACGAACAAATCATCGAGCAATCATCACTGACAGGCTATTTTCCCATGTGTTTGATAGTAAGCAAGTGAAAACAGGAGGACGAACCGGAAACCCCAAAAGAACAAGGTAAACCCAGTCCACCAACAACCCTGTCATACAACCAAGCGCCCACTCTTTTTGGGCACTTGAGCCAAGCGTCAACCAGCGGTAAGTTTATGACCCATACCCGGGGGTTGTTGGATATGGAAACTAAACCCTGGAATAAACTATGGCTACACTACGTACCTAACGCTTCTAGGTATGAGGTGCTTCTCTATACATTGAGTATTAGGAGTATCTACTTGGAATGAATTGGGACTCATAGCTAAGCTACACACACTACACTATACCTACCTGCTATGCTACATGTAGTGGGGGCTCAGGGGTCGATATATTTCAACTCCCCCCTCGCCTGATCCACGCTCTGCGCTTTTGGCAGGCACCTACGCGCTACTATTGCGCGAGCGGGCACCCGCAGCGATCCATGCGTTGGTTATGGTTTAGCGATGTGTTTGGGACACATCCATTGCGATCCATCATTGGTGATGGAGGTGGATGGATTCCGGAACGCCTCAGCGATACCGGTGGCGGCAGTTGTGTGCCGGGAAGGCTTCTTAAGTGGACCTAAGACCTACGTTGTGGTTGGTATGCTGCCAAGGGAATGTGTGTGAGCAGGAAGATGAGGTCCACGAAAGTGGGGGAGCGGCTTCAGCGGGTTCAGCTGTGTGATTGCCCAGCTGTCCGCACTGCTACTCATTACCTAACTCTATATTATCCCTACTAAGTCTAACATGTTGAATGCCGTAATGTTCACTTGCCGACAACTTCTGGGTGTCAGGGGAACAGGCAAACTTGGGCATGATCGGCTTAGCATTCGCGTTGAAGGCGTTCTTGGCAACTTTCCGATGTCTACGGTTAGTGCGACCAGTTGGTTGGTTAGACCCTGGAAGCGACTCCTGACAAGGGATTAAGGTTGATGAAACAACTTGGGATTGGATTGCGACACTTGGAACGCTAGGCTAGCGTTTGGGGGTGACGGGATTTCAGGATTGGGAAGCTTTAACTTTTATACGCAACTCTAAGAGGTTCATCGCTGTCGAAGGAGAAGTGAGGTGGAATTGGGTTGAAGAGTTCTTCACCTACCCTGATGCGAGCATAGAGCTCAGCATCCGCGTCACTTTTAACTTTCTGTCTGCTTGCGCTAAGTGATGCTTTCTTTTCTTTTCTAGGTCGTTTCTTTTCTTCAACCGGTTTTGTGAAGCGGGCGCGGCATTGGTTGGCATGATGCCGTATATGTCTATTACAGGTGGTGCCTCCAGGCGTTTCCTCAGTAGTGAGGACGTGATCTAAAGAAAGGGGTGTTCATGGGACAACTCTTAAGATCAGGTGTTGGAGGGGAATTAATGACAGGGAACGTCTTCCTCAGTATTATTAGGGGATTTCAAGTCATGTGGGTTACCCCCCCTGATAAGGGCATGACTACATGACATACCTACCGGAAAGACGAGATCACCTTCAGGCACCGAACGCTCTGCTTTGTGCACATTGGCTGCTACGCTTCCACTTCTATGCGACTTAACTTCGCCTGTTAGTACATCCAACTTTTGTGAGCCTTTATCTAGGAAAACGCTAGTTGGTGAGAGCTGCCTATATTGCTGCTCTGAAGGATCAACAATACCATTGGCCTTGCCATTCTTGGAATGTGAAACCCTCATGGCGCTATCCTTAGTTATATGGCTAATGGGGTTTAACGGGCTATTGGAAAAGTTAAATCGCATGTGTTTTGGATTGGTGGCTTGCTGCTTCAAGATTTTATCTTTTGGCGGCTCACCATTACACAATGGACAACCAGCTCCGAGGTGAACTGGGAATTTGGGTGCGCTGGGATTTTACAGCGACTTCTTGGCATCCCGACGCGTTAGCGAAACCAACAGCGTCCACAACAGATTCAGGTGCTAGATCTGTTTCTACATCTTTTGCGGATGGAAGAACCCTAGGTGTAGAGTTTGACGAATTACCAGGATTAGTGGGATCATCTATTTCTACAAGTGTCTTGGGTCCTACGGATGGAGCTGGCATGGCACTTGGTACGGGAGCGAGGCGCTCACTTGGTTCAAATGAACATGGAGTCAACCCTTCATCATATTGTGGAACATATTCTACCACCCTGGATGCGCAGATTTTAGCGTTCTTGGGAACCTTTAGCCTGCATCTATTGAAGTTTTCGGGAGCTACTAGATATGGGACGTTCTCCCGTGGATCCCAGATAAACATGTAACCTTTATCTATGACTGCTTTACCTATACTTTGAGCGGGGGGGCATTCCTCAAGAACATAGACCTCTTCACCATCAAGAATCTTGCTTCCACTAAAGGTTAGGGATTCTTTGACGGGTTGGCTGCCACCTCCGGTAGCAAAAGCTACCGGGTTTTAAATTAGCCATGAGGGAGCATGTACAGCACTCCCCAAGTACATCAATACGGATGAGCAGGCCGCAGACATATTCACAAAGGCATTGCCTCCACACAAATGGGCAGCAGCACTAATCCTATATTAGGAATACGTACAGGCCTTCCCTTAGACCTTAGTGCCAAAGCCTAAGTCGCTGCGGACGCCCGTTCGCGCGACAGTGGCGGCTGCCAATGCGCAGTGTGTGTGGAACGGGCGAGGGGGGAGTTGAAATACATCGACCCCCGGGCCCCACCATGTATAGCATAGGTAGGTAGGTCTAGTGTAGTCATGCCATAGCTATGAGTCCAATGATCCCGAAGTAGGTATATTGAATACTCAATGTACAGTGTAGCACCTACTACTTAGATGCGTTAAGTAGATAGAGGGTTGTAGTTAGAGTCACGGCCCCTTATACCCAACAACTACCCGGTCTAAGGGTTGCTGCTTTCGATGCTATGGCTCAAGTGCGCAAAAGAGTTTGCGTTCCTTTCTAATGGTTGTAAAGGGTTGTGGAAGGAAGTGTGGTTGTTTCTTTCTCCTTTTGTCTGGTTATCAGCGTAAAACTGGCCGTGCAGGTGTCCCACCAGGTGCAGCCAAGCCGTGACTGCCGGTACCTCAAGTTCCAAACATCGTAGCATGGCCGTGACCTCCATCTCGTCTAGCTCTTCGTAAAAGAGCTCCACTGACGCGTAGTGGCAAAACGAGGACGGCTTGGTCATAGTGAGCAAACCACAACAAAACATAAATCCCCTATAAATGATTGTTAAAACCCATAAATCCCCTATAAATATCCCAATTAAATCAGGTTTTTTTTTGTATCCCCCCAAATAATCAAAACTACCCGGGCTGTCTCGCACCCACATCCTCCAGGGTGGCTAGTCATTGGAGTTATCTTCACCAACTTGGCTATCAAGCAACTATAAATTATTATAAATCACAATCTTTGTTGAAATGACACCGGGTTAAACAATGTTAACGCCTATTCTCATACCATAAATCATGGTTTCTTTTTTCTCTACAGATAAATCCTACCAGTAGTACCGCACAAGGCGGTGGCGGAAGTTTCAAAATAGGAAACCTATAGGAGACGTTGGTTGTTGTGAATCACGGATGGCAGAGCGAACCCACTGATTGACCGAAAGGTGGTTGGAGTTGTGTTTGCTGGAGTGGTTGCAATGGTTGCAGTGGTCACCTCACCCACAACTGCTGGATGTAGTGTGATGTACTGCAACTGTAGTTGTAGTTGTAGCGTAGTGGAGTTGTAGTTGTGGTGTAATGTAATTAGTGTAGTGTAGTTGCAGTCATATAGTTGTAGCTGTAGTTGTTTTGTAGTTGTAGTTGTAGTTGTTGTAGTTGTAGTTGTAGTTGTAGTTGTAGTAGTAGTTGTTGTTGGTGTTGTTGTTGTTGTTGTTGTAGCTGTAGTTGTTGTGTGGTTGTAGTTGTTGTGTAGTGTAGTTGTAGTAGTAGTTGTTGTTGTAGTAGTTGTTGTTGTAGTAGTAGTAGTAATAGTAGTAGTAGTAGTAGTAGTAGTAGTAGTAGTAGTTGTGTATTTTATCAGGTCAGCCAACAATATAGTACAATTACTACAAAGGGGGCGCAAACCGTTCAGCACTCAGCTCTTTTGAACCAACGCTACAGAGTAGATCGATGATATATACACTACATGGTTTTACTGCAGGAGTTTTTACACCCCCCTCGGGCGAGCAGGGACGACTGCGGAGAACGAATAACCCAGAAGAGCATACCCTCGCGGGTAGCCAAATCTGTTTATTTGGTTTTGGACATTTCATGCAGTCTTTCAAAGGTCCCTTTGAAAAGCTCAAGCCCGTAAAACCCAGCGCAGCTTTGCAAGGAAGGCACATTACCATGCCGCATCTTGCGCTATGCTACAAAAGAAAATCATCGTCTACCTGCGGTTCCAATAGATCCACCGGCCGCCGGCCTCGTCACGGTAATACCAAGCCCCACGCCAGAAACTCCATTCTCGGCGTGCACCATAGTGATCACGATTCCAACTCCAGGAGGCATCCGGGCGACCGGAGCTTGCAGCCTTTGATGTGACTCCTGTGCTTGCTGCTTTTGCAGTGGGCGGTGTCTCAGGCTCCAAGAATGGTCGCGCTCCTGCTTTGGATGTTGGTGGTTCGGGTGCAAGAAATGGTGCATTGTTGGGGTCAACTGGGGCATCAGCGTGCGAGGCATCTGCGCGAGCAGAGCTTGAGGCGGCAGTGTCATCATGTGTGGTGACGGATGCATCAGCTTCGGCTTTGCGTTTTCGCTCAGTGGTGGGCGCGACCGTGGGGTCGGCCTTATGACCTCCAGGACCTCCAGCCTTTGCAGCGGCGCTCTGCTTCTCTTTGCGTTCAAGGTTTCCCCGAACCAATGGAAGATTTTCCTCATACACCTTTTCGAGGAATTCAAGAGTGCCATCAAAAGGAACTTGGACAGTGCCCTTCCAGGTCAAAAGGCCACGGAATGCGCCACGACGACCGATGTAGCTGACATATTCATCCTCTGTAAAAATGTGGCGGCCGAACATGAATCCCCAGACCTTCTTCCATGTTTTGCGGAACTCAACTGGGAAACCATCAACACCTCGAGGCTGGGACATGAAAATCAACTTAGATAAGCAGTTTTCATTTTGGGCATTGGCGGCGACGCCAGCCGAGATCTGAGCTTTGGTCCTTGGGGGATCGGGGAGGTTGCCATATGCGAACATATCGTCGAATATGCAGTCCTGCAGGTCCTTCCCCTCACCGTGGATGCGGTCGCAAAAAGTGACGTCGCTGGAGTATCTGTCTTCCACGTCCTCGTAGCCCAGCGCTTTTGCACGTCGATGCCTGTCGCGGCAGTCTTTGAGGACTGCTGATTCCACGGATGTGATTCCCCTGGGGCCCAGTTCCCGGCGAAGCAGATTGGCTTGCTCATCCGTCAAGGCTGTCAGCAAGCTTCCGCTCATTTTCCCAAACATTCCGAACCCGGCGAGACTTTGCATTCGCCGTTCAAGGATGCGTGTCCTCCTGTTGGGTTTGTCGGCCTCTTTTGTATCGCCACTTTCGTCCACTGGGAGTGGTTCATATCCACATGTGGTGCATGTCACTTGGCCACTGACGTACTCAACCTGGCAGAGGGGGCAGGAGCCCATGAAAGGTTCGCAGTACTTGGGTGCAATGTAAACACGGCGCGTCCTTGCGGGCGGCTGGTCAACTTGCATTGGGGCAGTGGCTGCATCATCATCAGTGGACTTGGCATCGGGTCGCCCCGTGCTGGTGTCATCCATTGGGTCGTCATTTGCATCATCTCGGGCAGTCAGGGTGACCGCTTTGGATTTCGGTGCTGAGGCTGATTCCGCGCCTGTCCATGAGCTGGGCTCGAGATTGCTCTCGGCGCGGGACCAAAGCACCTGTCCTTCTTCTGAGATGCTGACCAGAAATTGCGGTGGAATGCGTTCTGAACACAAAATACCATCCATTTCTGTGCGACTAAAGATGACACCAGCTTCAACTGCTTGCCGCATCGCGATTTTGACTTCGACTGGACATTTTGCTCTTAATCCAGATCGATACCCCTGTGTGCCGATACAGTGTTCTGCCATGTAGATATGAGCACGGCCACTGTTGACTGTGTCACCGCCGCCTGGGATCAGGCCGTTCTGTGCGATGCTCTTCCAGCTGCTTCTCATCGTGCGATGGAAGACAACCTCAGGGACCTCAGTCATGGCACACAAGGGCACGCCAGTGAAGGCGGCTTTTCGCTCGGGGGATACTTGGTTTGAGCAATACACCATGGTTGAATTGGCATAAAGACCCCCTGCGGTTTTCAAGGCAGCTTCGGAGTGACCCTGAATTGCACGGATTTTCACAGGATAATACGGCATGCCTAGGCCATTGTCGACAGGAAAATGGGAGATCTTTGCACACAAGAATTGGAACCTACTCTTGCCATGCTTGTCGATCTTCATTGCGGTGCCAAACAGGTTTGCGACAGTGATGAAAACATCTGGGGGCACTTCCTTGCGGAAGGCTTTGGCAAAATCCTCCAAGTCAATCCAAAGGTCTTTGTCCATTGGCACCTTGGCACAGGATCCATGCCCCCTGCAAACTTTGTTGACACGAGTTGCAAAATCAGAAAATTTCTTGTCGACACGAGTCTGGCCAGCAATGGTCTCAACGTCGGATGCCGATATCAGCTCCAGCTCATACGCCGTACCTTCAAAGAGGATACCGGGCACATCGTCCCCGTCTGCATTGGTCACCATTGTATATTGGTATTCAGGCAAATGCTCTTCCATCCAATATGCTTTCACGTGGCCGGATGCATGTCCCTCTAAGCGCGCAGTTGCCTGCGGCTGGTACTGGCTGGATGTGGCTCTCTTGTCATCTGCGGGCTCATCCAATGGTGCTGGTGATGCTTTCGGCCGCGACTTCAACATGACCTCAGCCGTTTGGACCAGGATTGTTGCTCTGCTGGATGCAGCGGGCTCGCCGTCGCCGGCGGCCTTTGGAGGGTCATCTTTGGGAGGCTCAGCAAAAGTGCCCGAAGGCATCGTCTTGGTGTCGATGTAGTCCTCAGTGTCGGGTTGTTGAGCTTCGACGTCCTCCTTGGTAAATGACCTGCCCGTCGGCGTGATGTGTCTTCGGGACTCTCCAAAAAGCAACTTGGTGATGTTTGCACATGTCTCCTGATAGGATCTTGGCAGCTCGTCCAGGACGGCGCTCATGTTCCTCCGCAAATCATCCCATGTCTCCTGGCCACACTGAGTAAGCTCCAAACCAATTCGGCCAACCCGCCATCCGCAATCAATTGCGAAAAGGGTAGCTGTCCAATAGGCAGCAAGACGCGTGCGATTTTCTTCAGAGTTGGCGAAATGCCACTGGTCTCTGAATTCCATTGCATCGGCGTACCCCTTTGCTCTCAGCCACGGATACTTCGGATTGGCAAGCCCTTGCAGGCTGCTGGTTAGAGCTTTAAATCGGGGCTCCAAAACATCAAAGAACTGGTCAAAGATAGGATGGATGCCATAATCTGCGCTCCAAGGCGCGGTCGTGAGACCGGCCGACTGCAAATCCAACTCCCGGGCCTTGTTGACAAACCATGTCAAGTGGCGCTCACAATCATCCAGGATCGTGGGCCAGTGCCCGTTGGGGCCGTCGTACGGCCAATTTGGATTTTGGGCAATCCCATCCTCTCCTACCAATTCATTTCCGAACCAGGACAAATGCAGGTTGATGCGTGCATCAGGATAGCGCTCGCGGGCGTCCGCGGCCAATTCAATCCCACGCTTGACCAGCTTCTGCAGAGTCTTGCCCCAGAGCATCTCATGGATGAACTCAGTCACATACTTAGGCTTGCGCTGCCGGTAATGCTCGGACAGGTCAAACTTCTTAAGTGTTTTCCTACGCCCTGTGATCAATGCACATGACGAGTCAGAGACTAAGATCCAGATTACATCATTGACGGGCATCTCTGGCAACATGATCTTTTCAATGTGGGACTCCTTTGGCAAAAAGCAGAAGCTAAGGTATTCTGCAAGCGGATCCTCTCGACCGTAGAACCTCAGGGCCGAAGCCGGCGTCCATTCAGTCATCAGTCCATCCACGAGGTCCTGAGCAGCCTGATTCTCACCTTCATTGCGCATGGCCAATGCAAACAAAATGCGATTGTGAAGGAGCAACCATGCTTCTTTGTTAGCCTCACGTGTGGCTTCGAGCGCAGCCTCGCGGCTGGCCGGGTGTGCTGTGGCATATCGCGAGTCAGCCATTTTAGCAGGACAGGCACGAATGACAGCGGGTGAAATCCTTTTGGATGTTTGGCCCACCACAGCTACCCGGAAACACTCATGGAGCATGTCAGTCAACTTGAAGGTATAGTTCTCAGCAAGTTTAAGAGCTTTGCCCCTACTTTGATCATGCTCATGTTTGCCATCACATTTGAATGAGTCTAACACTTCAAGTTCTTTGAAGTTTCCTGCAATAGTCCAGCTTTTCTTCATTGGTTGACCGTTGTTTCCAAGAACACCCAACATACAACCATCAAAGTGATGAGTAGTCATGGATCGTTCTATGAGGAATTTTCTAACCATCGGCCATCTCCAATATTTGCAATTCTTGGACAGTTCAAATGCTATCAAGGTTCGTTCATCACAAACTTCATCCACAAGTTTGACAAAAGATTTGAACAACTTGGTAAACTGTTTTTGTTGCTCTTTGATTCTTTCTTGACCCTCAACAGTAAGGCCATTAACATTCCCCCTTGGGCTACCTCCAACACAAGGCAACGATGCATAAAGTATCAAAGTGCCGTCATTGAAATCATTTCTGAAATCTTGGACTTGGGAGGCTAGCCGTTGCCGACAGCTGTTAGTGGTACCATCTTCCTTATCGGTAACCCTAATGCAGTGGCAATCTTCATTGGACTTTCTTGGGGTACTAAGCTTCGAATCATCAGAGCAGCAAAATTCGATCAACTTTCTGGGCTTAAAAGACTTTTGGGAGCCCCCCTGATTCCCGGCAGCGGTTGCTAGTTTTGGCACCTTAGTGGAGTTCGGCGCCGCGGTGTGGCGGGCTCCTGCTTCTTCCACCTTTGTCGGGCCAATGCCAATGAGATGAATGGCATGCAACCAAAGGGCTGGTCGGGTAAAAGGTTTTGTAAGAATGTCTGCAACTTGGAAACTGGTTCCTACGTTAAGAAGATCGAACTGTTTACATTCAAATTGTTGTTTCAACCATTTGAAGTTGATGTTTTGTGTTTTGTTCATGTGTCTCATGGATGCTGATGAACCGGTGGACATGACTGTGATAGTAGCCTGATTGTCCTCCATAAATTTGACTTGATAAAATTCAGGGAAACTGGCCTTGAGGGAGTTGATGTCCGCTGCACTACAACCTGTATCGACGTTCCCATTACGAATTTCATCAATTTCAGGGTCGATCGTAGTGAACACGGCATCTTCTTGGGGCTTCGCGGCATCGCGAGCTGGCTTACCCTGTAGCTTCTTGAAAAGGTTCAACTGCTCAAACAGGGCCAGCATTGGGATGCCCTCAGCTCTCATGCTGTGATTTGCGGCAACTACCTCAGCCTCAGTTGAAGATATTGCAACAACCGTTTGTTTCTTACTGAATGCATTTAAGGGGTAATACGTGTTGGGGCCTACAAGCACAATGGCACTGCCAGTGGTACTCTTGCTATCATGTTCGCCTGCATGATCTGCGTCGGCAAAAAGCCAGAGTTGGCACTCATCAAAGGCATCCCCAATGAAACCCTCTAGAAAATGGTGCTTTGTACAATGAATGTATGACACCAATCTATGCAAGGCAACATCGCATTCTATGGACCATTTTGTCACTCTTGATGCTAAGCTTTGTGTGGCACGCAACAAATCGAACCTTGCCATTCTGGCGGCAAAGAGTATCTTCATCAAGATCTTGCTGGCCACTGGCTGGAGTTTGCCAGGCTTTTCATCTTCACTGAGTGTGGGCCGTGCGATGCCAGCATCTGTGAATGGTGTTGGCACCTCTTTTAAGGACCATGGGCTGACTTTTGCAAGACTACAATAGTTTTCTACACAGGACCCCAGGAAATCACTCATGTCATACCTCACTAAGTTCACGGGCTTGGCCATGACGCCAGCTTTTGTCTTCACAGCGTGATCAACCCCCTTGAACTTAGAGGCCTTGGCTTCCTTTTTCGCCTCGCGTTTGTCGCGATGTGGTCCTGGTCTGGCTTTACTTGCCATTGCAAACTGCTTGAATTTGTCAGGTCCATCTTGTCCGTAACAGAAAACTGTTTTTCCTGTCCAGAATTCATTTGTTTGATTGCTAGATGTTTTCCAATCATCTGTATAAACATCATAGCCCCCCTGATTGTTCCCGTCGGTGATGCTAGGACAACTTTTTAATGTCACCTTTTTGTCGAAGAAAGTTATGCGACTTGAATTTTGACAAGTTACATCTCCCCCCTCATCAACCGGCTGGTACAATCTTTTTCGGGGTTGAATGTGGTGTCTGATCCATGCCATGTTGGTTTCATCATGCTCCCACCAGTCTTGTGTTCTGTGTTGTGCGGCTGCTGACTTCTTGGCTTCAAAGGCGAATGCAAAGGGTGTGCCTGCGAAGGCAACCGGATGTTTTGAAATTCACGGTGCATACAGCCAAAGTAGCGGTCATATGGCTCAGGATCACCAATGTTCACTGCAGCCTTGACGCTTGCCCATGCCTTCTCCAGATTGGCGGTAGGGCCAGCCATCTTGAAGTCATCTACATACACAACCAAAAGACAGTTGAGCTCTTGATGATGAAAAATTGAATGCCAAATGTCAGGTAAAATTTGCTTCCAACCCTGTTTCACCACACGGCTATTGAGATGATTTTCCCAAATACCCCCACTATCAGGATGACCATAAAGGGCAAGTAACATAGGAACCATGGGTTGCCAGTACTTTTTCTCCCAATCTTTGGGCCATCTGTTGCGTGGAAGTGACAACCATGTGGGCACCCCTGTGAAGAGGGCTTGTATGTAGGCTTGGATTGCATCTGCCTGCTGTTTGGAGAACCCGGGCTGACTACCGAAAGCATCTAGCAGCTTTGCTGCTTCCATGGATGCTGGGGAAGAGCCTAACTCATTGAAGAGTGCGTGATCGGAATTCTCATCCCTGACATTGTTCCCTTGGAAAACCGTCCTACCCTTGAACTTCCGGCGAGGGTCTGATTCAGGCAATTCAGAACCCTTCTCATAGCAAGCCTCAAAGATTCGACCTAGGTGCACAGTTTGGCCATTGCGACGAGCCTCAGCTACTATGTCGCGGCATTCACGAACACGCTTCTCATCCCAAACACCCTTATTACGGAGATTATCCCACTCCTTATCAAGGGCGGCCTTGGCCTTGGGGTTGCTGGCAATCTCATCTTTTGATACAAGCCTAGCAACTGAAGCGAAAAGCTCGAGTGCGACCTTGAACTCAAGTTCCTTGATCTTCTCTCTGACGAGCTCTCTAATTCGAGGCCGGTGCTCAATTGTGGCAGGCGCGGCAACTTTTGGCATTGCCGGCACGGAAAACTTTTGGGAAGTGGCTGGAATAATTTCCCAAACATTGCCTACGAGCTTTGCAGTTGCAGGAGGGCATTGAGTTACCTCAAGCCGGGCCGGTGAAGATTTCTTCTTTTTGCCCTTGCTGCCAGATGACGATGCTGGCTTCTCCTCCTGCTCCTTGGCTGCTTTCTTTGCTTCTTCCTCGATGATCAACTTCCTATCTTGGGGTCCTAACATCTTCCACAATTCTGAGTCGATCCCCTCCGGACGCTTTGAACCTTTATAGTTACGTACAATCCGGTGACCATCCCAATGATGTCCATCTGGAATTATTTCACCTTTGGGGGTCAATTTGAGATCTGGAAATACGGGCGCTTCGGGTGCATCAGGCTCGACATCGCTGTCGGCTGGTAGAGGCGTACCTGGCTCGTATTCATACTCATCTTGTGGCGGATGCAACCTGGACTCAAGAGGCACAGCTTTGGGTGTCTGCGGAATGACCTGGTCCTCGAGGCGATCGGCTTTGGGTGCTTTCGAGTCAATCAGAGCTTTCAAAGGAAAGATGAAACCCTCGGATGGCAATTCCAACCTTTTTGTTCTTTGGATTGTCAGTGCACCCCAGTTGACATGATAATCTGCGGCTTCCAACTTGGCAACTAAGTATTCACCCTTCCAATCATGACCTGGTTGGATGTAATACCCAAGGAAAATTCCTTCATTTGCTGTTGGGGAGAGCTTACCTGATGTGTTATCCAACCTCTTGGGGTTATTCCAGAACAACACTTTGGCACCAAATGGAATGTGCATTGCAGGGAACTCTTCACCAAACCTAAGTTGCCATGGGGATTCACTGCCGTCAAGCTGGGGGCTTGCGTTGATCGCGGTCGCATGATGCTGCATGGCCAATGGCCACATCTTCAAAGGAAGTCCTGATTGCAACAAGTTGCTCCGGGCACCTTCCAACATCTGACGAACTTCGCGCTCAGCAAAAGACTTTGATGAATCAACATATTCAATGGAAGTTTGATGTCTGTAACCCAAATCCTTGATGGCCCTGATCAATTCTGGGGAATTGTCAGTGTACACAACTTGAACATCATCCTTTGATCCAATGAAGTGATTCAAACCATCAACACAGCTTTGTGAGTCCTTGGACTGGCTAGGGTAGACATACCGATATTGGGTGTGCAGATCTTTCAACACCAATGCGACTTGCTCCCCCCTGAAACCCTCTTCTACGTTTTTCTTGATGATGACATGATCCCCAATGACATGGTCACCGAACACTTCAGTTTCGATTCTCTTCTGACCACCTTTCTTTCGTGCCTGAGGTGCCATCATCCTTGCTCGTTGGCAGGTTCTGCAAAAGGGGTTCTTGGGGAAATGCGTGTACTGATGTTGGGTACTTGCAGCTTCGGCCAACAGATCCTCAGTCTTGCGGCTTCGGATGTACTCCTGCTGAGCGTCATCCTCGACCAGCTCATCCAATTGCTCTTCATCTTGGGCTTCGTCCCGTTTGGCTTTTGAGCTCGACCGTGAGGTCGGCATTGCAAACAACTTTCTGAGGTGCTTATCCTTTTGAAATTGATCTTTGGGATAAACCTTGCAACTATCATCCAAAACTGGGACATGACCTTCGATCTTGAGCTGGACGACCTTGTCATCTGGACGGACTAGGATTGGTTTGCCATTGGCAGGCCATACGAAACTGTAACCCTGATCTACACATCTCGTTCCTACGGAGAGCACAGCTGGGGTATGATCAAGTACATACGGATGCACGGGATCTGGCAATGCAGACAACTTGACGTCAGCAACCTCGTTTGCCTCGGTCGAACCATTGGCTGTGACTAAGGAAATCGGATGCTCGGCTGCACGGCAGTTCTTGGCATTGACATCCCTCAGCATTCCTTTGGACACAAGATCGGATTCACTACCTGAGTCGACAAGCCAACTAACGCCGGCCTTTGGCGCGGCTGTGGCAATTGACGGGAATCGACCAATGTCTCTAAGGGCTTTGGGACCGCTAATGAACCTGCACTCTTTGCATGTGATGTCACGTGTGTCCTCATTCCAACAACAAAACCCACAACTAGGTGCAACATCTGAATCATGAAGTTTCACAGTTTCCTGAAGCTGTCTTGCACGAACCTGAGCCTCATGCTGTTCAACCTTGGATGAAACCGGAACATCTTCAGCTGTCTTGTACACCTCAGTGAACTCTCTTGGACGGTGCTTGACTGGGACTTGACGACCAACTGCTTTCACCTCGATCACATGTGGGGCCTTTCGGAATCTAAGGCGCTTCATGCTGACGCTTGACTCATCGGAGCACGAAGTTGCCTTCGGCTGTTTTCGGACGATGCATGCAAACTTCTGGATCAGGCATGGAGCGGCTGTGGAGTCCTTGCTCTTCTTTTTGGGAGCGGGTGAATTGGCCCTTTTGGTGTCTTTGGTGGCGGCAGCAGCTTTGTCATCATGCTTATAAAAACATTTGTCACCACGTCTGCACTTTCCCTGGGCATGATAGATACATGGGGTTTTAGCCATTTCTTCCTTGGACATTTTCTTCCCCTTATCATCTTTGTTGCCCCTTGATGGTGAACGTGTTTTGGTTCTTCTGGGTGATTGAGTTCGAGATTTGTCATCCTTGACATGCTTAAATGGACATTTCTTCCCCTTATCACAGGTACCCTTTTGGAACTTATAGCAAATCTTGTCACCTTTGCCACCTCGTTCCTGCGATCTACCACGACTTGGGGAACCCTTTCGGCCACCACGACCATCGCCTTTGGCGGGTGCGGCCTTCGTGTCCTTGATCCCAGCCTTGTTCTTCTCCGCGATGCGGTTCCTGTTCTCCCTCAATCGTTCGCGATCGATCAAGTTCTTCATGGATTGGTGAAGAAAACTATAAGACTTTTCATGGGATTTCTCATGAGCACGGTCAAACATCTCAATGTCATACTTCAGCAACTGACTTGGTCGGATCTGCCTCAACAAGATGTCCCTTAACACAGCATCATCGGGGGTGACAGCCATGCCAGCTAGGGTAGCATCCCATTTGTTGATGAATCTTCGGAGATCCTGGACAGTATCGCCTACTTTGACAACACCCAAAAGATCTTCTACTCTGTAAAGGCTACCTGCTTCTTCTGATGTCTTGAAGTAGTCCTCAAACATGAGCAGAACATACCTTCCCCTGACCTGGATGCCTTTTCGGGATTGCTGCTCCTTGAAATTCAAGATCCTAGTTGCGAGGTCCCCTCCGGCTGAGCGCGTGAGCGCTGCTGATAACTTTGTATCCAGCGTGAGGAACTTTCCAGGATCTTGGAGTTTCTTCTCCAACTGCTCTCTGGTGCACTCTTGATCGTACACTTCATTGAGCCAGAGCCACGCCTCATCCGGGCGATCTGAACAGCTTTTCACTTCATCCCTGACATGGTTCTTCCAAGTCCTATACGACTCCGGAGCGGGCATGTTGTTCAGCTTGATGAGTTCGGCCTCCTTAGTTTTTGGCTTATCCTTTTCTTCCCTTTGGGTTAAGGCTTTCACCAATTCAATAAGATCTGAGGGACCCATAACTTGCTGTTGCTTGGTTACGCTCTTGGGGGAGTCATTTGGGGGAGTTTTGATAGCTTCAGTGGGAGTGAAAAACCCTGACTGCGTTGGCAATTGGGGCTGGTCGTTGCCGACCGCCGGCTTTTGCTTGGGACTGCCACCTTTGAGCAGCTCATCCAACTTGGCCTTTGCTTCTTGTGCCAACACTGCAGGCGTCTTCAACTCATGAATCGGCTCGTCACTGCCTTTGGCAGCCTGTGCATCGGATGCTTTGGGAGTGGCAATATTGAAGTGGGGCACGCTAGTGGTAGCGGCTGGCTCGGCATTCAGGGCGGATGCTCTCGGAACGGAGGCATGCTGCGCTTTGGCAACATGCTTTAACTGCTCCTGAAGGTCATCAATTTGGTCCTGAAGGCTAAGGTTCTGAGCCGCTGCCTCATTGATCTTGTCGGCCATCTCCTTCTTGTAGTTCTCGAACTCGGTCCTCAAACTGATGAACCTGGCCTGATCAATTGCAGCCTGATCTTCATATTGCTTCTTTGTGGCAGCTATGGCATTCTTTGCATGTTCAACTGTCTGTGCATAGGAAGCTTCGAATTCACTAGTGATACGTTGCCTTTCCTCTGTGATTTTCTGATCATGCTTTGTGTTTGCCTC
The DNA here is from genome assembly GCA_947184155.2 of Cladocopium goreaui. Classification (NCBI taxonomy): domain Eukaryota; class Dinophyceae; order Suessiales; family Symbiodiniaceae; genus Cladocopium; species Cladocopium goreaui. Next base: position 803,361 of record CAMXCT020000269.1, on the reverse strand, counting down.
TGCCTTTACATCCTCTATTCTTTTGTCATTCGATGCCTGAGCCTGATTCAACCTGACCTCCATCTCGTCGCCTCGTTTCCTCTCCTCGTTGACGGCACTAATGGCCTTACCTTCAATCTCCTGCAGCCTTTGCTCATACTCCTGCTCCTGCATTACGAGTCTACTTGACCATTCGTTTCGAATTGAGTCAACTACTCCATGCATTATCTGAAGGTGCCTCTGTTCAGCTTCCCTCATGACTTGCAGGGTATTCCCACTAGTAATCTGGGACAGGTTGTTTTGTATGAAGGTAAAGTACGCGACAACGGGTTGGAACATTGTTTCGTCATCCATCGGCTCGGGGTTGCCCCCGGCCACATTGGGCACAGCGACAGCCGATGGACCTGACCCTGGAACGGCGAGAGGATGGTCAATTGGGGTCCCCATAGCAAAGTAGTGAGACTACGGCTGATAACCTGTATTTTATCAGGTCAGCCAACAATATAGTACAATTACTATAAAGGGGGCGCAAACCGTTCAGCACTCAGCTCTTTTGAACCAACGCTACAGAGTAGATCGATGATATATACACTACATGGTTTTACTGCAGGAGTTTTTACAAGTTGTTGTTGTTGTTGCTGTTGTTGTTGTTGTTGCTGTTGTTGTTGTTGTTGCTGTTGTTGTTGTTGTTCTTGTAGTTGTTGTAGTTGTAGTTCTAGTTGTAGTAGTTGTTGTTGTAGTTGTAGTTGTTGTAGTTGTAGTTGTTGTGGTTGGTGTTGTTGTTGTTGTTGCTGTTGCTGTTGCTGTTGTCGTCGAAGTTAGGGTAGTTAAGTTTGTGAAGTTAGTTAAGTTAGTCAAGTTAGTTAAGTTAATCAGTGTCTACTTTTTCGACATCGTCACGTCAAAAAAGGCTCAAAACCCTCAGTTTTTTACACTTTTGACTTCGAAATGTGCTTCGCGCCACAACGGCGTGCACTTTTTCGACACTTTTTCGACATCTGAACCTCCAAAAGTGGTCCGAGACCGTCAGTTTTTAACACTTTTGACTTGGAAATGTGCTTCGCGCCACAACGGCGTGCACTTTTTCGACATCTCAACTTCCAAAAGTGGTCCGACCCTGGTGTTTTGTACATTTTGACTTGGAAATGTGCTTCGCGCCACAACGGCGTGCACTTTTTCGACATCTCAACTTCCAAAAGTGGTCCGAAATGGTGTTTTGTACATTTTGACTTGGAAATGTGCTTCGCGCCACAACGGCGTGCACTTTTTCGACATCTCAACTTCCAAAAGTGGTCCGGAGCTGGTGTGTTTTGTACATTTTGACTTGGAAATGTGCTTCGCGCCACAACGGCGTGCAATTTTTCATCTCTCATCTGGCCAGCTGGCTCCGCACCCGCCGCTTTAGCGAGCCTACTTTTCGACTCTCCGGAGCCACAAATCATTGGAAAAACACAGTGTTTCGCGACTTTCCTACCTTTTCGCCCATCTGCATCTTCTTTCTTCTGACTCTTTCTCTTCTGATCTTCTCTCTTCTAATCTTTCTCTTCTCTCTGCCTCTTCCCTGCTCTGCTTTTCATCTGTCCATATTGTCGGAAGTTTGACTTCTAAACTTCCTTCGATCATGGTCTAAAAGTGAGTCAATTAATTTATTCTATATGTTGCTCTGTGGTTTCTACATGTTTCTACAAGGTGTTCTCCCCCCAGTTATAAGTTGGTTTATAAACCATAGTAAGTATAGATATAGCTCCCAAACACCATAGTGAAATTGGAGTTATGTTTACCAACTTAGCTAACGAACTGGGACACCACCTTGTGGCAGATATATGGCAGTAACCATGGTTTATGGTACTTATAACATCTTATAGCTCTAGTTACTGGAGATTGTAGACTTCTTAAAGTTATGGCCCGACATACCAATTACCCTCTGGTTATTTAACATAGCCATGGAAAACGGTCCATTTATAGATGATTTTCCCAGCTAGAAACCTCCATTTAAAAAGGATTTTCAATAGCTATGTTAAACAACCAGATGGTAACCATGAACCACTATTATTGGATTAATATTGAAGTAACCATAGAGCTGGGTGTATTTTAATTAATTACTATTTAATTACTATTACTATTACTATTAAAATACCAATTATATCCCATATCATCCTATCATTGGGATACCATATCATCCTATCATCAGGTTATAAATGGGATACCATCTGGTTGGTTCATTATTGTTATACCAACATGAGATTGTAACTGTTATTTACCAATCTATATTGTTAATCATCTATAAATGCTTCACTATTGTTATAACCACATTAATTCACCATTAATCACCATCAATCACCCATTATTGTTATATATTTTCATGGTGATAACCGGTTATTTCATGGGTAAATCCACTATTTCTATGGGAAAATCACAATTTTTAATGGTTGGTAAGTTGGTAAGGGTGAACCAGCGACTCATCTTCACCAACGTTTGCCCTGCCTGCTGGCAATCCGCATAGCCCAGCAAGGCGTCCCGGTGCCGTGGCTCCCTTTGCAGCACCGCGCGGTAGAGCTCCAAGGCAGCGTCCTCAGTCTGCCAAGGATAGCTAGAGGATATAATATATAATATCTAATAAGTGATAATAATAAATAATAGAGATATAGATATATATATATAATATATATATATATATAAATATATTGTATTATAACATATATTATGTATGATGAAAAATCAGATTCACATAATTTCACATGGATTCCTACGAAGTCAAAGGAAAAACATGGGGAAATCATCTGCTGGAGGCTGTGATGGTCCCCTTTTTTCGCTGAGGGTTCTCCCATGTGGCTACACTATCCCCGGAAACCGAACCACTTAGTCAGTCGGATGATCCTCTAAGTTACCAAACAGAGGGGGTCAAAAGATGAGCTTCCACGAAAAATTCACAGTTTCAGGTTCGAACTGCTAAAATTTCTTACTTTGGTAGAGGATAACTGGTTGGTGGTATACCTACCCCTCTGAAAAATATGAGTTCGTCAGTTGGGATTATGACATTCCCAATATATGGAAAAATAAAATTTATGTTCCAAACCACCAGCCAGATAATGATGATTCATAGTAATGATGCACTGATAAACCATTGGAAATCTATAGTCACGATCAATAATAGTATAGTAACAAAAAAAGTAAAGAATGACAAAAAAGGATAACTCACAAGGATATCATTGCTATTTATGGGTAACGATGTACTATTTGAATGATCAGGTAAAACACAGGAAAACAAACTACAGGTACATAACGGAACAGCATGGTATTATTAACGGATAGTTCATAATCAATGGACAATTTTGGATATGTCATGAAAAAAACTGACAATGGGAAATCCTGAGCTACATTGGCATCTATGTATGGAAAATTCATTGAGCTAAATTCAACTAAATGGTCGATTTTCCGGCATGCCATGTTAGATTACCAGAGCGTGATAATATGAGAAAAATGCAAAAATAGTCACAATAGACGTAGTGATCCGGTCCTAATATAGTGATGATCAAGTTTGGTGCTAGAATCAATGGATATACGGTGATATACGGAGTTAATTGGAAACTAACATCCAAATAAGCAACCAACCCTATTTTTCGTATCAAATTGACTGGGCTATCCCGTTTATAACTCAAAACAGGAAAGACTCCAAACAGGCGGATTTCACCATGGATGATAGCCATTCCCATAGCTTTTTGGGTTTGTCTAAAAATAACACATCCCCGGCCCATTCCCAGTTGACGCAGCACCACCAATCCTGCGAAGTTTAACCACCATCAATTAACATCCTCCTGCAAAATGCTGGTAAATACCTCTTGAATCCCCATTTTTTCTGGCTTAAACCTACTTCTTTTTCGGTACCTGTTTAGCAGCCCCTGCCAAGTCACATAATGTCCCAGGCGACGTTCCCGCTGGGCGTCTGCGAGACCTGTGACCAGGTGTAAATTTTTGGTTTCTGAAAATTTAGGGGGTGTAACATACAAATACCACTGAAGTACCAACCACTAGGGTTCTTGGAATTAACCACTTTGAGATGATTCTTTGAAGAATTTGCTGAACAAGGGATAAACTATAGGTGTATAGAAGCCAACAAACCAGCAAAATAACACTTGGCTTTTGCTGAAAAGTTGGCGAACTCACTGGCTGATTTTCGAGAGGCACTATAGAAACCTTGGTTGCTGAATCCTTCGATTTTCAAGATTTGCAAGAAACCAGAGGTTGTTTCGGCATCTGTGGGGGTCTCAGGGCCGCTTGAAAAATCGGTCAGTCTGGGAGTGTTATGCCGTTTTTTCGAGCCCAAAATCAGAATTTGGATCCCAGGAATCCTGATCCACTGCGAATTTGGGTTGCATCGTTGGGTCAATTTTCCAGCGAAACTAGAATGCCTTCCTGAAGAAAATATTTGAGCAATGGGAGATCGAGAGCTAGTTAAGAAAATTCGGCAACACCAGGATAGACAGGTCAAATGTGTCCCCATACATCGACATCCACTAAACCAATCTTGAGACCAAGGACCAAATTAAAGATCCAGCATTGTTTAGCCTTACATCATTCTTTTGTTGGAATGTTGGAAGCTGATTAGTGTAGGCCCCCGCAAACAATTATGGTACAGTATATTCTAGTGGACATTTTCTTGGGACCAGGTCTGGGGAACTCAGGATGATCAACTAAAGAAGCTTTTCAATTGATGCCAATCTACTTTCAATTGATTTTCCTTTTAAATCGAAAACCATATCAGGAGTAGTAAGGATTTCAATTCGTTTGAATCTACGTTCAATTGATTTTTCTTTTAAATCTAAAAGAAGTCTAAGGTTTGGAAATTAGAACGGATTTCAATTCATTTGAATCTACGTTCAATTGATTTTTCTTTTAAATCTAAAAGAAGTCTAAGTCTAAGGATTGGAAATTAGAACGGATTTCAATTCATTTGAATCTACGTTCAATTGATTTTTCTTTTAAATCTAAAAGAAGTCTAAGGATTGGATATCAGAACGGATTTCAATTCATTTGAATCTACGTTCAATTGATTTTTCTTATAGACCTTCAAACATATAAGGATTAGCAAGGATTTCAATTCATTGTTGTTGTTGTTGCTGTTGTTTTAATATTTGTTCGATTTGAATCTTGAAACGAGCGGGTCTGAGAAACAATCTCACAATATAGTTCCACCTAAACAATTTCATGATACTGAATTATTTTGTTTTTTCTCACAACAGGGTAGCATCATACATCCATCGGTGTACTACATTAGCCATGCTTCCATGATAACGGTCAAAAAACTCTTCTGGTTGGTGATTTCAACCCCGCTGACAAATATGAAAGTCAGTTGTGATGATTATTCCCAACTGAATGGACAGTCATAAAATTCATGTTCCAAACCACCAACCAGTCTTAGACAGCCCTGAAAAAAATCTTGCCCAGTTCATGGGTGACGATGATCCCCTATAGACCTAAGCAAAAAAACAACGAAGCAACCATCATTTACCCTCTGGTTATTTAACAGTTCGCCATGGAAAATGGCCCATTGATAGATGTTTTTTGATGATTTACCTATTAAAAATGGCGATTCTCCATAGCTACGTTAAATAACCAGAGGGTATCCATTGTATCCCCCAATTTTGGGATGCTTCAGGACAAAACCGCGAACTGAATGATGGTCAATTCCCCATGAAACACTCATTATCCCCATGCATATCAAAATCAGTCATATTGTTAACAGTTGTTAACCATCAAAACTGGATAAGTTCCCTTTTCAACCAGAAAACCTCACATAAATCCCCTTTTCAACTAGAAAACATCATATAAATCCCCCATCAAACACTCATTCGGCAGTCGAGCATGGACGGGACGTACGGGACGTACCTCCACTTCCAGCGCTTTCTTGGATGGGATGAAAACCGCGAATGCCTGAAAAAGATCAAGCGGGTGAGCCCATGGGAATACCATAGGGTTAAAAAGAGATAGGGACACTATGGATATACAAGATACCCTCCAATAAATTAACATAGACCCTGGCAGATAGGGGTTGGAAGATAGTTTCCATTAAACATGGGTTATTTTCAGGGTCTATGTTAACTTGCCAGAGGGTAATACACACTTATGGAACTTATATAGATATTTAGATGAAATTACATCTACATCAGATTAAATTGCACATAAATTCTTGAGGATATTGTCTTTTATCATCCTTTATCAGCCTTGTACTGTATGGATTACTAGTAGATTGTACCTACGAATAGATGGGTTTCCTTAGATGCCCTGCAAAATGAAACAGTTTAGTGCAGCTGCTTAGTACATGTTTCCATTCATGGCAAGAGCTTGGGGCGTTGATTAAACCTGATTTAACCACACAAGGTTTACCCAGTTGCGGTTGTCGGAGCATTACATCTGAAAAACATTGGAGAGATCATAGCTGGAAACAAGAAATGACCAATCGAAAACATTAATCAGCTGTTTAGTAATGTCAACCCCGGATTAGGGGGGTATTCTTCCAATAGTCATAATCTGATATTTAAATGGTACCCGTTCAATTAAACAGCCGTAAACGGGGTTTATTAATCCAGCGTTAACATTAAACAAACGATTTCCAACCATCTGCGGTCTCAGTGCCGATACCAAACCTTCCACTTTGCTGGTGCCTTCAAGACAAATAAAATGGGTCAATATTGGTCAATCCTCATGGCAAACCGTAGATACTCTTCCAAAAGCGACTGTCTGTGTGTGTTGTCTTAAAGACCCATCAAACCGGCAAAACAGCGCCCTAGGCGCTAAATTTCTGGTTGGTGGTTTTAACCATCTTGAAAAATATGAAAGTCAATCGGAAGGATTATCCCATATATTATGGACAATAACAAATGTTTGAAATCACCAACCAGATTTCACTTGATTTTCACCAAATATTCAACTTACAGTTTCTCCGTACTTTGATGGCTGGTAATTTTTGATGTGTGAAGCCTTAAAAACCCACAAGTTGTGAGGTTTCCAAAGTCATTTTTGGGTACCCCTCGCTGGATGGTTCTTGCCATGGAAAATCCCATCTATAAATGGATGAGAACTGGGGTACCCAGTTGAGGAGACCACCAAGTTTTCTTTCAGACCTTCCTTTCTCGGAACCCGACGAACGAATCCCTCTCCGCCTCGTTTGGCAGCCCCATGACCCGAAGGATCTGGCGAGGCGAAAGCCACAAAGAGTATTTACCATGGCCGTATTTAGTATTTACCCAGCTACAAAATGGTGATATTCCATAGTTTACCTATTAAAAATGGTGATTTTCCATATAGTTATTCTTGTTGGTGGTTGACCTACCCCTCTGAAACATGATGGAGTTCGTCAGTTGGGATGATGAGATTCCCGACTGAATGGACAAATAAAATTCAGGTTCCAAACCACCAACCAGCTATTGAATAGTCAATGGTGAATTTTTTATTCAATTCTTTGGTTTACAAACCGGATCCCAATCAGATAAACCTTATGTCTGGTAGGATTCATGACCAATGAACTGAATGAGGGGGTTCTATAAACCTTCGGTCACTGGGTTTGATTTTTGAATTTACCATAGTTTACTTCCCATGAAATACTTGGGTTATTGGGGGACTAGATTCAGATACCCCGGAAATGGCATTCACCTGCCATCCTGGTACGTTGCAGCCCCCATGTGTGGCGGTTATGTGCCCAACTACCAAGTACTTGCCAAACCTGTACGATAGAAATCCCGAGAATTCGGATGTTTCCGATGCTTTCTGACCCACAGCCTAATCAACCAAGGATGATCAATTTGCAAATGCCACCAGCCGCCTATTTCTGGCATGAATTGGCCAGCTGTTCGTAGGTTTAGACGGCTTGTCTGGGAAGTTTACTGGGAACCTCTTAATCGTTCCTCCATTTGCCGTTGCACATTCACAACCCATGCTGTGGATCTCCTCTGCTCTGCTAGCGCCAGCATCTGTGCACCAAAAACATCCAAACACCTCATGTTTCAGCTGGTCCTTTTGTTGCTCAGCATCAACTCAATCATGTGTTGTTTTTTAAGGGTAAACTATGATATAAACATTGTTATAGACTCAATGTTAAAACATATGATACTCCATAGACTCAATATAGGCTCAATGTTTTGAGCTAGTAAGACTTACTGGTGCTTAGTAGGGAATGGATGGGAATGGGATGATTATTACTAGTGATTATGGATCATTCCCTGATTCCCTGCTAAGCACCAGTAAGACATTGAGCCATTTTTCACATCGCCCCACACCGCCTCTCCAACTGCTGCAGGTGGTGGACGTTGAAGACATCGGATCTGCGGCGATCCCAACAGATTCAAAGTGACATCAACAAGTCGAAAATGGACCAACCCTTTTTTAAGGCCATTAACATAACCATTAAAAATGGCCCAAAGAAATAGATGGTTTACCTATTAAAAATGGTGATGTTCCATAGTTATATCTGGTTGCTGGTATACCTACCCATCTGAAAAATGATGGAGTTCGTCAGTTGAGATCATGACATCCCAACTGAATGGAAAAATAAAACATGTTCCAAACATCCAAACCACCAACCAGATTTTTTAGGGGAATCTAACAACCCAAAAAGTGGAGGTCACTGAGTCACTGACATTCGATATTACCCACCCATTCTTGAAAGGAATTTGTACCAATTAGATTCTAACCTCAGATGTTAATTGCAATGATATTTTTATGATATTCCTTGTTCATTCCCATAATTCCCCATGGTTCTCTACAAGATGGGCCTAGTTCCACCAACTTCGCCAGAAATCAGCGATAAATCCCATGAAATCCCCATGTTTCTTGGTGAAATCACCATTGTCCCATGGTTTTCACCGGACATGGACGGTTGGTTCCCCGCCTTGTCTCGGCGGCCCCCGGGGCCGTGCGGCTCCCGTGGCAGACGCGCCGCGGGAGCAGTGTGAGGCAGCCAATGCTTCGGTGGCATCGAAGGAAAAGGCGTGACCCTGGTCCCGGCAGACTTGGAGCGAACAAACTGAGTATGATCATCCACAATAGCTCTATACAAGTATGTTAGCCAGATGGATAAATCACAATAGCTTCAACTTGTATGTAACAGAAAAACACACTTATAGCCAAACACACATGTATGTATATATAAATGTATATATGTAATAAAAATAGATATAGATATAGATATAAAATGAATCCATCAACATAGCTAAATGCAGGAAATATCTATCTAGCTAACTGCGAATTTCCTATATGGATCCAGTCGTACCTTCTTAGGAAGTTTTTTTGGGGGAAGTATCCTCTCAGGAAGTCTTTGGCTCCATAGGAATTGGATGTACATGTTGGATATATTATGCTGGTATCTACAGGTGTATATCCAATATCTTGGCAATATATTGGGTGTATGTAGGACTACAGCCTGCAATGGGATTTTTGTGATTCGGCAATCAAAAACTAGGGATTTAACCAATGAACTATGGAAATGGGCTTGTCTGAAATTGGGGTATACTCCTAATCGGCTCTTTTAAATGGGGAAATTATGACTGTCCACCAGATTTTTAGGTACCCTATTTTTGCACAAACACACATATATATATACATATTCGGTAGATTGGGACATCTATGGGACAGGTAAGTATTACTACAAAATCGGACCGTTCCGGACATCTATGGGACATCTATGGGATGGTGCCAGCTTTTGTTCATTAGGATGTAATATATTAAAAATCAATAGATCATATCTATTTCTACATACATGTAGGAAGTAGATGGATTTAGAATAAATGGAAATCTAAGGGGATATCTGATAAAGTATCTTAAAGCTGGCTTATGTTTGGATGTGGTGGCTAATCACCAACATTCGAACCCTCCGAACGTAACAAACTTCCGTGGTTACGTTCCGTGAACGGATGCCCCTGGGAAGGTGGCCCCTTGAACCGGGACTATTGAAGACCATCAAAGATGAATGGATGATTTCCAAAATAATTTGATCATCCATTAAGTATTAATGATGAATTTATCCTTGGTTAACGAACCAATAGAGGGATTAACATCATCAAACATGATTATTTGCTGGAGGGTTAATTGATACCTGGACTTGCTAGCAAAAATGAGGATTTTTCATTTCGGCCAGCGATTTCCCAGCTGTCCTTCGTAAATATCCCAAATCGCATCGCTGGTTTAATCACTGGGGGATGGGTCGCATGCCAAGGACATGGCTAACCTTTGATACCTTTCAGGAAATCGCCGGAAATTCAAGACTTCCCTGTCCTAAAAAAACCAACGTCACCCAGAAAAGAAACCAAACAAACGGTGCAAACAGAGTTTCATCTGTAGATTTTCCCCCATGTCAATGGTTAGCCATGGCCGATCTCAAATACCCTGCCAAACACACAGATGTTTGGTTGGTTTAGCTTTCCATATATGTTGATGCATGGCGGAAGATTAATCTACCATAGAAATAGTATTAGAGTATTCAAGGTAACCCAGCCCATCAAAATACTGTAGAAACATCCTGGGGTACATTGAAAATACATATTTTATGTATATAGCTATTTTAAATGATATAGTAACATCTGGTAATAGTACATGTATATCTATGTATTATAGTAACCTCTGGTAATTTAAAATAGCTATGGAAAATGGACCATTCATTAAATGGTTTACCCATTAAACATTGTGATTGTCATCGATTTCCCATAGCTAAGGGTAAATCCCATTCATAGTCCATCATCCCATTCCTAGCCGTGATATATCTATAGTGATTTTACCATGCTATTGGATCAGTTATCATCATGTTACCATGTTATTCCATTTATTACCCAGTCCATCATCTCATTCATATGGCTGTGGATCAATACCGATACAAGTTGTTAGGGGATGAGCATCCATAAATCCCAGCTATTTTGATGTTAGGGGTACTGTAGAGGGTTTTGACACATAACTAGATTTTGAGATCCAAGGTATCTCCAAAGAACCCGGCAGAACAATGCAGCGCTGTTCCGCTGGCAAGTCCCCTGCCTGTCCGATACCATCCTGCCAGACGCCCATTTTCGGGGGGTAGCTGTCGTAGCTGTTGGGCTTTCTGGGAGACTTCACTGATTTGGAGGTTTCCGAAGTCATGGGGATACCCCTTTATCACTGGATGGTTTTTGCCATGGAAAATCCATCTTATTAGGATGATGACTGGGGGTATCACGTGTAACTCTCACTGTTAAGTATTCCTGGCTTGTCCCAATAACTGGCTACACTTCTTGGTTCAGCAGCCCGACCTTGATCTCCAATTGGTCCAAACACACCTGCACAGCAACAGGCCCGAGCAGGTCTGACTGGGCGACATGTGGGAAAAGTGGAGGAATATAAATATAAATATAAATAAATAAATATATACATATATATATATTTATTTAAGATATATATATATCTATATATGATATGGATAGAAATGGATAGACACGATTATACATGGAGATAAGTGTAGATAAATGGAGGTACGTGGAGATAAATGGACAGTGTCAATCCAACAAACCCTGCTTTAGACCCGGGAGAGGTCCGGGATTGACATCATACTCAATGGCTATATGGGTATGCTGTACTGAATTGATGCATGGATGCTAATGGATACTCATTGGCAAACATGAATCTATCTATATAAACTAATATATATATAGATAGATACTAGTATATATATATAATCTATACAGTATATAGAAAATATATTATGTATATATTATACTAATTATAAATATCATATCTATAATATATATGAGTATATATACATACATTTCTATTTGGATGGGATAAAACCAACAAAAAGGAGGGGTTTACCAACAAAACATTGAGTTCAAGTTCAAACACATGGGAAAGGCACAACAAATGGAATTGAATGACATTCTGATGAGATACAACTCCAACCTCGATAGAAAGTGTTTTACACAGATGAACGGAGAACAGATTCCCAAAGCAGTAGATTTGTGGTTTTTTAATCTACTTGGACTTTGTCCAGCTGGTCGAATGGCACCAAACGACAAGAAACAAACAACTTTCCCACGGATTTACCCGGTTATTGAACGGTTAGCTATGGACAATGGCCCATAGAAATAGATGATTTATGATGATTTAGCTGTTAAAAATGGTGATTTCCCAGTTCGCTACGTCAAATAAGCAGAGGCTAAATCATCCAACGGTTGGTTGATGAAGATTCAAAATGATCCAACTCCTGTTCCCGAAAGGGCCCAGCTTCCCCAGAAGCTCCAACAGACACCGCAATATCTGGCAAGATCTGGCAATTTCAAGGAGAATCCCCCCATTTTTGGAGGTGATTTGCTTCCCGCATTTGGAGATGGATCCGTGTTGGTGGGCTTAGGTCAAGCCAAAAACTCTTCACCAGCAAGGCGCCCTTTCTGAAAGTTCCATGCGGTTCCCATGGGTCAATCTGCCAACATGACATGCGACGACAATAGGAAGGAGAGAGCTACAATAGTCGCTGCAGCTGAATTGAAGAGCTGTTGCCACCAAAGTCTGGATCGCCCCAGGTAACGACGGATCCATCTGCCAGGATGGCAGCAAATGCCACTCCTGTGGCCTGAATTTGTTGCACATTCTTGAGCTGATGTTGAACTACAGAGCTGTTGCCACCCCAATGTTTGATTGCCTCAAGCAACGACGGACCCATCTGCCAAGATTGCGGCAAATGCACCTCCAAAAAACCATGTGTACCCTGCACTCGCTGCACATCTTTGAGTTGATCTTGAACTGCAGAGCTGTCGCCACCATAGCTTTGATCACCCCAGGTAACCACGGACACATTTGCCAGGATGGCAGCAAATGCCCCTCCTGTGGCCTGAACTTGCCGCACATGTTTGAGCTGATCTTGAACTGCAGAGCTGTTACCACCGAATTCTGGGCTGCCCCAAGTCACAATTCCATGACCCCCACAGCACCATATTGCAAAAGCTCCTGCTGTTGCTGCCACTTTGGGCTGTTGTGCAACAACTGTTAAGTGCGCTCCTTCTTGGATTCCCGCAGTGAGCAAAGAGTCTTCAGGATTGGTCAGGGCGTGTCCCTTCTCTGTGACAAGCTTCAGAAATCCTTGCCTGAATGACTTTGGCACTAGAACTTTCAGCTCGCCCACTGTAGAGTCTTGTGGAAGCGCCAGAGTCTTGCCGCAACCACTTGGGAACGAGACATGTACTTGAAGCATTGCTTGTTCAGGATTTGACATGGATTCTAGGACAAGGCCAAGGGCAAACTTTTTAGGGATGCTTTCAGCGTGAAGTGCTGTCAACCATTGGCTATATCTCAATATTTGTCTGCTCAATATCCCAAATCGTTTAGCAAACAATCACTGCATTGTTTTCTTTGAAACCAGACACCCAGTCAAAGTAGCCCCCCAAATCCAGTGCTTCAATGATTCATGTCATTTTCCGCATTAAAACTGACATACATTGGGGTAGCCGCCTCTGGTAGTTTAACAGTTTGCTATTGAAAATTGTCCCGGTGAAATAACCTGATGATTTACCAAATGAAACATGGTGATTTTCCATACAGCTATTGCTATGCAACAAATTCCGAAAAAGGTACTCATCTTAAATGTTCCTGTTTTTTTTGTTAGATTAACAATGATGAACCACTAGAAAGCACCAAGCACCATTTCATATTTCCCCAGAAAAGGATCTCAAATTTTTGACCCGTTTTTTCTCAAAGTATTTATCGCTCAAGAGCCACAACAGCGTGTGAAATTTGGCTGAAGTGATGAAAACTGTTGATTTCCATCACGCGCAGGGGCGCTCGGATAACTTGGGTTTATGATTATGCTAGTTATAATTCGGCTTCTGGTTGGTGGTTTTAACCATAAAATATTAGTCAATGGGAAGGATTATCCCATATATGAGGGAAAATAAAACATGTTCCAAACCACCAATCAGATTTATACCTAAAGGGGTCCACATTCTCGGGCTTGAGCACCGGCCGAGTGATTCTTTTTATCAACAACAGCAAATTCTGCCTCAAAGTGGCAAATTGAATGGGTAAAATGGGTTTGTCCCAAAAAAACAAGATGCAGCCCACGAACCCGAATGCTCACACGTATGTTAACGGAGATGATGTCGAAGCACATGGAAATGCAGTCATGCAGAACACTTTTCTGAAACAGCTTATTTACACAGTCTTGTACATTTAAAGTGTAAAGTGTAAAATGTAGAGTGTGGAGTGCAGAGTGTAAAGTGTGGAGTGTAAAGTGTGGAGTGGAAACTGTGAAGTGTAGAATGCTGAGTGTAGACTGTAAAGTGTGGAGTGTAGAGTGTGGAGTGTAGAGTGTAAAGTGTAAAGTGTGGAGTGTAAAGTGTAAAGTGTGGAGTGTACAGTGTAAAGATGTGTAAGGTGTGAAGTGTAAGGTGTGGAGTGTAGAGTGTAAACAGGGCCGTTCCCACAACTTCGAAACAACAGCCACTATGTAGGAACAGCAGTTTGACCGTGGGGTTGGCTATTGGTTGTTTTTCTCCAGTTGCGAAGCAAATTCGCATCGACCAATAATATGACAGCAAAAGGAATTGCAAAAAAAAACATTACCGAACCTTTTTTTGAGGCCATCAGAATTCAGCCCGATCATCCGTGGATAAATACAAGCCCCTACATCATCGCCACCAGTGGCGATGGGTCCATCCAGGTTGAAGCAGAATGAACCACCACAGTAGCACCCACAGCTTAAGTTTAAAGAGTTGCAAACACAATGACACCTGGTAACAGCTATAATCATCGATTATCAATGCTTTCATTAAATTACTGTTTTGGATTGTGGGACTTACTCGTTAATTATCAGACCATCTACCAGTACTAGAAGATTAAATGGGAGCAGGCGCTTCCTCTGTTCCAGGTGAAGTTTGCTTGGCAACAATGCTTCGCTATAGTCATCCCGCCCGTCACGGGCAAGCACCGTCCCTGAGAAGATGACCGGGCAATTGAGGGAACACATTGTCACATTGCAATCAAGTAAGGCCGTTTTCACTGATGCTGAGCGGCTCAAGAACACACTGCAAGCCGATAGCGATAGGGAACCGAAAGGCTCAGGATTCATGCTTCACCTGCACACGTTCTGTCGTCGCACCAGCAAACTTCAACTGATGGCTTGTGAAATATGAAGTGCTGGAGAACATTGTTGCAGAACCTGTGGCGGTGTGCGCGCCGCAGGCCCTGATTTCGCCATCAGCGTTTTGAATTCCTATCTGAGCCCCCCTAAGAACACCTGAAGCCGTTGCCAGAGTTGCCGTCTTTCGCATGGGAATATTTTTCCAAATGTCTGCAGCCCAATGACTTCTGGGGCCCCTGCCTATCTCACTCAAGTCCAGCACATGGGAGCAGGTGCATCTTGAGTGAAAGGTTAAGATCTCCAGCGTCAAGGCGCAGCCGGTGAATTTCGGAATTTCGCATTGCGTCTTAAGGTGATAGCCGTGCGGTGTCTGGATTTGCCACTGCTGAGCTGACTTCAAGAGAAAGTTTGGAAACTTTCATCGCGCTCACACATCATGAGTCTAGCAGAGGTAGTTGTAGATCATTTGGCCATTGTGGAATTGGATTTCGGCTTCACCAACAAAGGCATTGGGGAACTGCAAGCGTAAGCTGCCGGGATGCAATGGAAGGGAAGAAGGCGGAGAATGCCGATGAGGTTGGACTGGAGACGGCACAAAAGATGAAGACCCAGCCAAGAACAGCACCCCCCCAAAGCCGACTGGAAAGGGCATGGCGGAGGACTTACATACAACATTATATGCTGCAACGCGACGGAACGCGAATATAGCAGTTGGCCACTGTGGCACGCAGCCATTCTTCCCGGCTGTAGCCGTCAGCAGCACATGGCTTGAATTTTGATCTGCGACGTGGGTGCGAAAACAATAGCATTAATTGCTCGCACCAAGAGCTGATTTCCTTTGGGCTCAAGAAACACATGCATGCTCCATCACAGAGGACGCAAATCTTTTTCGGTGCTGCCGGCAAAATTGTGTCCAACTATGTGGCACTCTAAAATCTAAAGCCTTGGTTCGCTCAAAATTGTACTGCCTATCGTTTCTATATCTTCTGCTCTACGCGTTCTTTTGACAAGCCAAAAGGTAGAAACACTTTCTCTTCAAGCGGCTATGCCACCAAGTCCCGTATCGTCTCAACTGTATTGGTCCTTTTGATGAATTTGAATCATCCAAGCACAGTGTCACAGCGACACCCTGCTTGGTGGGATTCGGAATCCACAATCAGAAGAAACATTGTTGCCTCAGCTGCTTCTCTTGTATATGTGGCCAGTCCAAGCCATCTAAGCTTTCCAAGTGGGATTCGGCATTTTGAATCATCCCAAGCACGGTGTCACAGCGACACCCTCCTTGGTGGGATTCCCAATCCAGAATGCCCGGAACAGCTCTGAAAGGTGCCCGGATTAAGGTCTCTGATTGCCTAGGTCTAGAGGCGCTGGCGATGCAGCTGTTCTGTGTTGCCATGTGTTTGCATCCAGGGTGGCCTTTGAAGCGTCCATTCAAGTTCCGGCATGCATGCTTGCTCTTTCAAGCTCTGCGTAGCAAGCACGAAAAACAACAACACGCAAGTCCACAATTTCAATAGTCTCCACAAAGCCGTTTCAACAAGATGGAAGCCATATTGAGGAACCCTTCGGATATTAAAGAATCTGCCAAAAAAATATGCTTTCAGTTCTTTTCTCAATGAGCAGCCAACCCAAATGCATTAGATTGCAACAGTGAGAACATAAGCTCACACCATTCCATCTCCTGGGCCTTCAGCTTGTATAACTCCTTCCGTCACATGCGGTCTAGGGCGCGCGGCTTTTGCGCGCCTGGCGCCCCTTTGGGCGCCCAGCTTCTTTATGGGTTCAGTATACCGCCGGAAAATCATCCCAGTCTGTGCGTTCCTCCTGTTTGGGGTTGTATCCCAGCTTCTGTCAAACTGTTGCCTCCGTTGCTTAAAACCTACATAAAGGCGCGCGCTTTTCGCGCGCCTATCGCCTATTGTAGGCGCGCGCTTTCTGCGCGCCTGGGGCGCGCGATCTTTGCGCGCCTATTGTAGGCGCGCGCTCTTTGCGCGCCTGGGGCGCGCGCTCTTTGCGCGCCTGGGGCGCGCGCTTCTTGCGCGCCTGGGGCGGGCGCTTTTTGCGCGCCTGGTGCGGCGAGTGCTTTTTCCAAGCCAGGCCTAGCCGTTGGGTATTTTTGTTGTGTTTTGCACTACCCTGCTCCCGTTTGGTTCATGGCCAAAACCGCTCTGCACTGCAATATCGTTGTCCACGCCAATGTCCTCGGGTGTGCTTCATTCCAGCACCCTAAGAGCCATCTGCTCCCTCCCCCATTCATCCTTCTTTCTGTACCCATCTCTTCCACCGAAATCTTATGAAAACGGCCCTCGTCCATCAAATTATTCGGATATATATATATTATATATATATATTTATACTATCTGTATGTGTAAGATGCGGCCAAGCAAAATCAAATATCTAGGACCACCTCTTCCACTCCGTTCCGCTCCCTCACATCCACATCCCTTCCAGACGATGGGCGGAAAAACGGACGTGCTGAAATGTAGTTAAGCGATTATGCCTTAGATATGTAGAATGCCCATTGACGCTGCACGTCGGGAATTGATAGATCCATCATAAACTTGCGGCCTGCGGCCGGATGCTGTTGGTCCCGCGGGGCCAAGAGCGGCAACAATAGAGCTCCAGAATGCTAGACCGAGGAAAGAGTAATGAGAACATCTGCCAACCATAATGGGATCGAAATCCGTGCGTAAATGGCTTTAATAATGGGAATACCATATTAATAAGATAGTCTTGCTGGCATCTACCAGGAATAACGGGATGACAAGCAGCCCGCTATGGTTGGCATATATGCCTAAGGCCTATCACGAAATTGTAGCCAACTTGCTGATATATCATATGAACAGTTCCTCGCATTGACGCGTTCCACTCATCATTCCAGGCAATCATTCATTCGAGGACCTCGAAATCCATGATGTCCGTTCTTGTTAGTAGGCGTTTCGCGTATATACCCAGTTGATATATACCCATACTTGATATCCCCGTTCATTAGCTCTACAATCCGTAATGGTGAAACAAAAACAAGGTTGATTTCCTACACAATGACAGCCCCAGTTTGGCTTTTGGGCACGCCCCTGGTAAAGTGTAGAATGTGGAGTGTAAAGTGTGGAGTTTAAAGTGTGAAGTGGGGAGTGTACAGTGTAAAGTGTGGAGTGTAGAGTGTGAAGTGTAGAGTGTGGAGTGTAGAGTGTGAAGTGTAGAGTGTGGAGTGTAGAGTGTGGAGTGTGGAGTGTAAAGTGTAGAGTGTGGAATGTGGAGTGGAAAGTGTAGAGTGTAGAGTGTGGAGTGTGGAGTGTAAAGTAAGGAGTGTGGAGTGTAAGGTGTGGAGTGTGCAGTGTGGAGTGAGGAGTGAGGAGTGTACAGTGTAAAGTGTGAAGTGTGGAGTGTAGAGTGTGGAGTGTAGAGTGGAAAGTGTAGAGTGTAAAGTGTGGAGTGTGGAAGTGTAGTGTGGGGAGTGTGGACTGTAAAGTGGAAAGTGTGGAGTGTGTGGAGTGTGGAGTGTGGAGTGTGGGGTGAGGATTGTGGAGTGAGGAGTGTGGTGGAGTGTGGAGTGTGGAGTGTAGAGTGTGGAGTGTGGGGTGTAAAGTAAGGAGTGCGGAGTGTAAAGTGTGAAGTGGGGAGTGTACAGTGTAAAGTGTGGAGTGAGGAGTGTACAGTGTAGAGTGTGGAGTGAGGAGTGTGGTGTGTAAAGTGTAGAGTGTAGAGTGTGGAGTGTAAAGTGTGGAGTGTGAAGTGGGGAGTGAGGAGTGAGGAGTGTACAGTGTAAAGTGTGAAGTGTGGAGTGTAGAATGTAAAGTGTAGAGTATAAAGTGTAGAGTGTAAAGTGTAGAGTGTAAAGTGTAGAGTGTGGAGTGTAAAGTGTAAAGTGTGGAGTGTAAAGTGGGGAGTTGGGAGTGTAGAGTGTAGAGTGTGGAGTGTGGAATGTATAAAACAGGTTGGAATGTCACAAAGTGCCACGCCTGCCACGCAAAACGACATGACAACTTGCTTAAACCTTCGAATAAAAGAGGTTTTGCAGCTTCCCCCATAGACACGGCGAGGCCGCAGGAAAACCAGAGACTCGAGATGAGACACGTGGGAGCAGCAAAGCGAGCATTTCATGCGAGACTCTCCCAATTTTGACACTTTCGAGACGGTATAAAACATGTTGGAATGTCACAAAGTGCCACGCTTGCCACGCAAAACGACATGACAACCTGCTTGGAAACCTCCAAAAAGGAGAGGTTTTGCAGCTTCCCCCATAGACACGGCGATGCCACAGGAAAACCAGAGACTCGAGACGAGACACGTGGGAGCAGCAAAACGAGGATTTCATGTGAGACTTCCTTCAATTTTGACACTTTCGAGATGGTATAAAACAGGTTGGAATGTCACAAAGTGCCACGCCTGCCACGGAAAACGACATGACAACCTGCTTGGAAACCTCCAAAAAGGAGAGGTTTTGCAGCTTCCCCCATAGACACGGCGATGCCACAGGAAAACCAGAGACTCGAGACGAGACACGTGGGAGCAGCAAAACGAGCATTTCGTGCGAGACTTCCTTCAATTTTGACACTTTGCAGCCTCAAAATCGACGTTTTCCTACGAGTTTTCTTAGGAACCTCGAAATTTGCTACCTCAAAATCGATGTTTCGTGCGAGGCTTCCGTCAATTTTCAGCACATCTCACAAACTGCCACGCCTGCCACGGAATTTGCACCTTGTCGCCACTTGACGCAGCCCTGCCAATGCGATTCGCAAAAAACACGCAACACCACACGTCTACAGTGCTGCGCCTGCCACGCAAAATGACGCTGGACACGTCCAAAGTGTTGCGCCTGCCACGAAAATTGCAACGCATCTTCTGAAAACGTCGCAAAAGTACTGCACCTGCCACACAAAACGACTTTCGACACGTCACAAAACACGTCTGAATGTCACGAAGTGCCACGCCTGCCACGCGAAACGAAGCAACGAGAAGTTTGAAACCTCCAAAAATGACCACCTCTGCAGAACTTACCATAGGCACGGCCATACGGCCCTCACACGAACGGTTGCGGACGGTTGCAAACGGTTGCGGCCACAAACGCAACGTCGAGCGAACACACCCTCAACCCCCAGACCCCCAGAGTGAAACGGGAACCCTTGCTACGCATTCGGGAATAAGGGTACTGCACTCTGGTTAACCCTCTTTTTCCATACATTAAATTGCAAATTTTCAGACAGGGCCCAATTCTTTTCCAAACCATTGGTTGCTGCATCACCATATTCTTCGGACAAATAACTTCTCAAATATTCAAATAGCATCATACTACAATTGAACAGCGTGCAAAATTCAAAATCTGACATGACATGGAGGATACCTGGGAGTAAATGGGAAAATTGTAACAAAGAACTTTATTTTTGGATACCTGTTTAAGATTGACAAACCCATGTAAGGACCCCCCTGTCAAAGGGCGGCCACATACACACCTCCAATCTGGTAGTCGCAGTGCGGAAGAGTTTCGAACATTTTCAATGCGATACACCTCAACTTACCAAATCAAACCTACTGTGGATGGAAGAAATCCTACACCAGGTGGTAGGTGGTTTATCCCATTATTTACCAGGGTTTCAACCATCCAAGGTGGTGCAGGATTTCTGCCATCAAAAGTAGGACATAATTTTCATTGAAAAAACAGTGGCAGCTGGTCTTGTATGCCATGTCTGTCCATTCCTAGATTCTTGGTCGAACATCATATTGGCCCATGGCCCATTCATATCCATGGTTAAAGTCTAAAGCTCAATGATCAACCCCAAACCAAGCTTCGGCTCATTCTTCCATGGCCCTGGAGCAAGGCGCCCTTTCTGAAAGTTCCATCGGGTTCCCATGGGTCATTTCTGTCAACATGACATGTAACGACAATAGGAAGGAGAGAGCTACACATATTGGAGCTGCAGCTGAATTGAAGAGCTGTTGCCACCAAAGTCTTGAGAGCCCCAGGTAACGATGGATCTATCACCTAAGATGGCAGCAAATGCCCCTTCTGTGGCCTGAATTTGTTTCACATTCTTGAGCTGGTCTTGAACTGCAGAACTGTCGCCGCCATGGTCTGGATCACCCCAGGCAACCACGGATCCATCTGCCAGGATGGCAGCAAATGCGGTTTCTGTGCCCTGAACTTGCTGCACATTCTTGAGCTGATCTCGAACTACAGAACTGTCGCCACCACAGTCTGGATCACCCCAGGTAACCACGGATCCATCTGCCAGGATGGCAGCAAATGCCTCTCGTGTGCGCTGAACTTGTTGCACATTCTTGAGCTGATCTCGAACTGCAGAGCTGTCGCCACCATAGCTTGGTCTGCCCCAGGTAACCACAGACCCATCTGCCAGGATGGCAGCAAATGCCCCTGCTGTGGCCTGAACTTGCCGCGCATTCTTGAGCTGATCTTGAACTACAGAACTGTCGCCGCCATGGTCTGGATCACCCCAGGCAACCACGGATCCATCTGCTAAGATGGCAGCAAATGCCCCCCCAGCCCAACCATGTGTACCCTTCACTTGCTTCACATCTTTGAGTTGATCTTGAACTGCAGAGCTGTCGCCACCATAGCTTTGATCACCCCAGGTAACGACAGACCCATCTGCTAAGATGGCAGCAAATGCTCCTTCTGTGGCCTGAACTTGCCACACATGCTTGAGCTGATCTCGAACTGCAGAGCTGTCGCCACCATAGCTTGGTCTGCCCCAGGAAACCACAGACCCATCTGCCAGGATGGCAGCAAATGCCTCTCGTGTGCGCTGAACTTGTTGCACATTCTTGAGCTGATCTCGAACTACAGAACTGTCGCCGCAATGGTCTGGATCACCCCAGGCAACCACGGATCCATCTGCTAAGATGGCAGCAAATGCCCCTCCAGCCCAACCATGTGTACCCTTCACTTGCTTCACATCTTTGAGTTGATCTTGAACTGCAGAGCTGTCGCCACCATAGCTTTGATCACCCCAGGTAACGATGGACCCATCTGCTAAGATGGCAGCAAATGCTCCTTCTGTGGCCTGAAATTGCCACACATGCTTGAGCTGATCTTGAACTGCAGAGCTGTTACCACCGCATTCTGGGCTGCCCCAAGTCACCATTCCATGACCCCCACAGCACCATATTGCAAAAGCTCCTGCTGCTGTTGCTGCCACTTTGGGCTTTGGGCTGTTGTGCAACAACTGTTAAGTGCGCTCCGTCTTGGATTCCCGCAGTGAGCAAAGAGTCTTCAGGATTGGTCAGGACGTGTCCCTTCTCTGTGACAAGCTTCAGAAATCCTTGCCTGAATGACTTCTGCGCTAGAAATTTCAGCTCGCCCACTGTAGAGTTTTGTGGAAGCGCCAGAGTCTCACCGCAACCACTGGGGAACGAGACATCTACTTTGAGCATTGCTTGTTCAGGATCCCAAATGGGGCCTCAAAACATTGAGTCACAAGGAGGCCGAAAGCCTGCCAAAAAGTGAGTTTATGTTGTTTGTGTGGCCAAATGATTTCCAATGGAATTAATCTAGCCAGATCTAGCCAGATTGAAACCTTGTTTTCGGAGGCACAACTGCACACTTTTGAAATACGTCTTTACAACTTTACATATTCACCTATCGAGCCACCGCTGCCGCAGGCGCAGAGATTTGGGTGAACCATCCTATTTGAACAGAACTCATCCAACATTCCGGCTGTGACTCAAATGAAGGGAAGAAACGATAGAGTTGAGTCAATTTACCTGGCTGTGCCCGCAAAAATGTTAGGAGCTTTTTGGAGCCAAATATCAACCTTGACTATCCGCTGTTAGAGGGTGGGGATGATAGCCCAACTTTTTACCATAGACCCGTGATATGTTGGAAGCTTTCGATCCGGACACTGCGAGTTCTTGGGGGTACAGTTCCAGTTCTTCTTCTGGATATTGTAGTAAGTTGGACCAACGTGTCCTAACTGATGGAGGTGGCCAAAAATGGCCAAGTCTGCAATGACCATGATCTTAGCAATGATGGTCCGTTACTTGAGGAGGTAGCCGCTATTTAAGGAAGTTACCACTACACTTTACACTCCACACTTTACACTCCGCACTTCACACTCCTTACTTTACACTCCACACTCCACACTCCACACTCTACAGTTTACACTCCGCACTCCACACTCTACGCTTTACACTCTACACTTTCCGCTCTACACTTTACACTCTGCACTTTACACTCCACACTCTACACTCCACACTCTACACACTACACTCCACACTTCACACTCCAAACTCCAGACTCTACACTTTACACTCCACACTCGACACTCCCGATTTTACACTTTACACTCCACACTTTACACTCCACACTTTATACTCTACACTTTACACTCTACACTTTACACTGCGCACTCCACACTCCACACTCTGCACTCTACACTCCGCACTCCACACTCCACACTTCACGCTTTACACTGTACACTCCTCACTCCTCACTTCACACTCCACACTTTACACTCCACACTCCGCTCTTTACACTCCACACTCTACACTTTACGCTTCACACTGCACACTTTACACTCTACACTCCACACTTTACACTTTACACTCCTCACTCCACACTTTACACTCCACACTTTATTTACACTCTACACATGACACTCCACACTCCACACTTTACACTCCACACTCTACACTTTAGGCTTCACACTGCACACTTTACACTCCACACTCCTTACTTTACACGTTACCCTCCACACTCCACACTCTACACTCTACACTTTACACTCCACCCTCTTCCGCATTCCACTGTCTACAGTGCACTGGTACGATAACGGGGGAAAAATGTAGACTGTTCAAATAACGTTCTACGTGACTGCATTCGGGTTCGTGGGCTGCATCTTGTTTAGGGATGCTTTCAGCGTGAAACGCTGTCAATCATTGGCTATATCTCAATATTTGTCTGCTCAATATCCCAAATCGTTTAGCAAACAATCACTGCATTGTTTTCTTTGAAACCAGACACCCAGTCAAAGTAGCCCCCCAAATCCAGTGCTTCAATGATTCGTGTCATTTTCCGCATTAAAACTGGCATACATTGGGGTGGCCGCCTCTGGTAGTTTAATAATTTGCTATTGAGAATTGTCCCGATGAAATAGCTTGATTTACCAAATGAAACATGGTGATTTTCCATACAGCTATTGCTATGCAACAAATTCCGAAAAAGGTACTCATCTTAAACGTTCTTTTTTTGTTAGATTAACAATGATGAACCACCAAAAAGCACCAAGCACCATTCCATATTTTCCGCAGAGAGGATCTCAACTCTTTGATCCATTTTTTCTCAAATTATTTATCGCTCAAGAGCCACAACAGCGTGTGAAATTTGGCTGAAATGATGAAAAACTGTTGATTTCCATCACGCGCAGGGGCGCTCGGATAACTTGGGTTTATGCTAGTTATAATTCGGCTTCTGGTTGGTGGTTTTAACCATCTTGAAAAACATTAGTCAATGGGAAGGATTATCCCACATATGAGGGAAAATAAAGCATGTTCCAAACCACCAATCAGATTTATACCTAAAGGGGTACACCTTCTCCGGCTTGAGCACCGGCCGAGTGATTCTTTTTATCAACAGCAGCAAATTCTGCCTCAAAGTGGCAAATTGAATGGGTAAAATGGGTTTGCCCCAAAAAAACAAGATGCAGCCCACGAACCCGAATGCTCACACGTATGTTAATGGTGATGATGTCGAAGCGCATGGAAATGCAGTCATGCAGAACACTTTTCTGAAACAGTTTATTTACACAGTCTTGTGCATTTAAAGTGTAAAGTGTAAGGTGTAGAGTGTGGAGTGCAGAGTGTAAAGTGTGGAGTGTAAAGTGTGGAGTGGAAACTGTGAAGTGTAAAATGCTGAGTGTAGACTGTCAAGTGTGCAGTGTAGAGTGTGGAGTGTAGAGTGTAAAGTGTAAAGTGTGGAGTGTAAAGTGTAGAGTGTGGAGTGTAAAGTGTGGAGTGTGGAGTGTAAAGTGTGGAGTGAGGAGTGTGGTGTGAGGAGTGTAAAGTGTAAAGTGTGGAGTGTAGAGTGTAAAGTGTAGAGTGTAAAGTGTGGAGTGTGGAGTGAGGAGTGTGGAGTGTAAAGTGTAGAGTGTGGAGTGCAGAGTGTAGAGTGTAAAGTGTAGAGTGTAGTGTAGAGTGGAGTGTAAAGTGTCGAGTATGGAGTGTGGAGTGTACAGTGTGGAGTGAGGATTGAGGGGTGTAAAGTGTAAAGTGTGGAGTGTGGAGTGTAAAGTGTGGAGTGTAAAGTGTAGAGTGTGGAGTGTGGAGTGGAAAGTGTAGTGTGTGGTGTGTGGAGTGTGGAGTGTAAAGTAAGGAGTGTGGAGTGTAAAGTGTAGAGTGTGAAGTGTGGAGTGTGGAAGTGTAGAGTGTGAAGTGTGGAGTGTAGAGTGTAAAGTGCAGAGTGTAAAGTGTAGAGTGTAAAGTGTGGAGTGTAAAGTGTAAAGTGTACAGTGTGGAGTGTGGAGTTTGGAAGTGTAGAGTGTGGAGTGTGGACTGTAAAGTGTTGAGTGTAAAGTGTGGAGTGGAAACTGTGAAGTGTAGAATGCTGAGTGTAGACTGTAGAGTGTGGAGTGTAGAGTGTGGAGTGTAGAGTGTAAAGTGCAAAGTTTTGAGTGTAAAGTGTAGAGTGTGGAGTGTGAAGTGTAAAGTGTAGAGTGTGGTGGAGTGTGGAGTGTGGGGTGTGGAGTGTGGGGTGTAAAGTAGGGAGTGTGGAGTGTAAAGTGTAAAGTGTAAAGTGTGGAGTGTGGAGTGTAATGTGTGGAGTGAGGAGTGTGGTGTGACGAGTGTGAAATGTAGAGTGTAGAGTGTAGAGTGTAAAGTGTAGAGTGTAAAGTGTGGAGTGTGGAGTGTAAAGTGTAAAGTGTAGAGTGTGGAGTGTGGAGTTTGGAAGTGTAGAGTGTGGAGTGTGGAGTATGGAGTGTAAAGTAAGGAGTGTGGAGTGTAAAGTGTGGAGTGGGGAGTGTACAGTGTAAAGTGTGAAGTGTAGAGTGTGGAGTGGAAAGTGTAGAGTGTAGAGTGTGGAGTGTAAAGTGTGGAGTGTGGAGTGTAAAGTGTGGAGGGAGGAGTAAGGAGTGTACAATGTAGAGCATAAAGTGTGGAGTGTAGAGTGTAGAGTGTAAAGTGTAGAGTGTGGAGTGCAAATTGCGGAGTGTAAAGTGTGAAGTGGAGAGTGTACAGTGTAAAGTGTGGAGTGTGGAGTGTGAAGTGTAGAGTGTGGAGTGTAAAGTGTGGAGTGTGGAGTGTAAAGTGTGGAGTGAGGAGTGTGGTGTGAGGAGTGTAAAGTGTAAAGTGTGGAGTGTAGAGTGTAAAGTGCAAAGTGTAAAGTGTGGAGTGTGGAGTGTAAAGTGTAGAGTGTGGAGTGTGGAGTGGAAAGTGTAGAGTGTGGGGTGTGGGGTGTGGAGTGTGGAGTGTGGAGTGAGGAATGAGGAGTGTACAGTGTAAAGTGTGAAGTGTGGAGTGTAGAGTGTAAAGTGTAGAGTGTAAAGTGTAGAGTGTGGAGTGTAAAGTGTAAAGTGTGGAGTGTAAAGTGGGGAGTTGGGAGTGTAGAGTGTGGAGTGTGGAGTGTATAAAACAGGTTTGCAGCTTCCCCCATAGACACGGCGAGGCCGCAGGAAAACCAGAGACTCGAGATGAGACACGTGGGAGCAGCAAAGCGAGCATTTCATGCGAGACTTGTCCAATTTTGACACTTTCGACACGGTATAAAACATGTTGGAATGTCACAAAGTGCCACGCCTGCTACGCAAAACGACATGACAACTTGCTTGGAAACCTTCGAAAAGGAGAGGTTTTGCAGCTTCCCCCATAGACACGGCAAGGCCACAGGAAAACCAGAGACTCGAGACGAGACACGTGGGAGCATCAAAACGAGCATTTCATGTGAGACTTCCTCCAATTTTGTCACTTTCGAGACGGTATAAAACAGGTTGGAATGTCACAAAGTGCCACGCCTGCCACGCATGACAACCTGTTTGGAAACCTCCAAAAAGGAGAGGTTTTGCAGCTTCCCCCATAGACACGGCGATGCCACAGGAAAACCAGAGACTCGAGACGAGACACGTGGGAGCATCAAAACGAACATTTTGCACGAGACTTCCGCCAATTTTCACAGTTGGAGACCTACGAAAAGGAGAGGTTTTGCAGCTTCCCGCATAGACACGGCGAAGCCACAGGAAAACCAGAGACTCGAGACGAGATACGTGGGAGCAGCAAAACGAACATTTCATGTGAGATTTCAATTAATTTTCACAGTTGGAGACCTACGAAAAAGAGAGGTTTTGCAGCTTCCCCCATAGACACGGCGAGGCCACAGGAAAACCAGAGACTCGAGACGAGACACGTGGGAGCATCAAAACGAGCATTTCGTGCGAGACTTCCTTCAAGCTTTGACACTTTGCAGCCTCAAAATCGACGTTTTCCTACGAGTTTTCTTAGGAACCTCGAAATTTGCTACTTCAAAATCGATGTTTCGTGCGAGGCTTCCGTCAATTTTCAGCACATCTCACAAACTGCCACGCCTGCCACGGAATTTGCACCTTGTCGCTACTTGACGCAGCCCTGCCAATGCGATTCGCAAAAAACACGCAACACCACACGTCTAAAGTGCTGCGCCTGCCACGCAAAATAACGCTGGACACGTCCAAAGTGTTGCGCCTGCAACGAAAACTGCAACGCATCTTCTGAAAACATCGCGAAAGTATATATTGCACCTGCCACACAAAACGACTTTCGACACGTTACAAAACACGTCTGAATGTCACAAAGTGCCACGCCTGCCACGCGAAACGAAGCAACGAGAAGTTTGAAACCTCCAAAAATGACCACCTCTGCAGAACTTACCATAGGCACGGCCATACGGCCCTCACGCGAACGGTTGCGGACGGTTGCGAAGGGTTGCGGCCACAAAGGCAACGTCGAGCGAACACAGCCTCAACCCCCAGACCCCCAGAGTGAAACGGGAACCCTTGCTACGCATTCGGGAATAAGGGTACTGCACTCTGGTTAACCATCTTTTTCCATATATTAAATTGCAAAATTTCAGACGGGGCCCAATTCTTTTCCAAACCATTGGTTGCTGCATCACCATATTCTTCGGACAAATAACTTCTCAAATATTCAAATAGCATCATACTACAATTGAACAGCATGCAAAATTCAAAATCTGACATGACATGGAGGATACCTGGGAGTAAATGGGAAAATTGTAACAAAGAACTTTATTTTTGGATACCTGTTTAAGATTGACAAACCCATGTAAGGACCCCCCTGTCAAAGGGCGGCCACATACACACCTCCAATCTGGTAGTCGCAGTGCGGAAGAGTTTCGAACATTTTCAATGCGATACACCTCAACTTACCAAATCAAACCTACTGTGGATGGAAGAAATCCTACACCAGGTGGTAGGTGGTTTATCCCATTATTTACCAGGGTTTCAACCATCCAAGGTGGTGCAGGATTTCTGCCATCAAAAGTAGGACATAATTTTCATTGAAAAAACTGTGGCAGCTGGTCTTGTATGCCATGTCTGTCCATTCCTAGATTCTTGGTCGAACATCATATTGGCCCATTCATATCCATGGCTAAAGTCTAAAGCTCAATGATCAACCCCAAACCAAGCTTCGGCTCACTCTTCCATGGCCCTGGAGCAAGGCGCCCTTTCTTGCAGAAAGTTCCATCGTGTTCCCATGGGTCATTTCTGTCAACATGACATGTGACGACAATAGGAAGGAGAGAGAGACAAATATTGGAGCTGCAGCTGAATTCAAGAGCTGTCGCCGCCATAATCTGGATCACCCCAGGCAACCACGGATCCATCTGCTAAGATGGCAGCAAATGCCCCTCTTGTGGCCTGAATTTGTTGCACATTCTTGAGCTGATCTTGAACTGCAGAGCTGTCGCCGCCATAGGCTTTATGACCCCAGGCAACCACGGATCCATCTGCTAAGATGGCAGCAAATGCCCAGCCTGTAGCCTGAATTTGTTGCACATTCTTGAGTTGATCTTGAACTGCAGAGCTGTCGCCACCACGGTGTGGATCACCCCAGGAAACCACGGATCCATCTGCTAAGATGGCAGCAAATGCCCCTCCTGTGGCCTGAATTTGTTGCACATTCTTGAGTTGATCTTGAACTGCAGAACTGTCGCCGCCATAGGCTTTATGACCCCAGGCAACCACGGATCCATCTGCTAAGATGGCAGCAAATGCCCAGCCTGTAGCCTGAATTTGTTGCACATTTTTGAGTTGATCTTGAACTGCAGAGCTGTCGCCACCACGGTCTGGAGCACCCCAGGCAACCACGGATCCATCTGCTAAGATGGCAGCAAATGCCCCTCTTGTGGCCTGAATTTGTTGCACATTCTTGAGTTGATCTTGAACTGCAGAGCTGTCGCCGCCATAGGCTGGAAGACCCCAGGAAACCACGGATCCATCTGCTAAGATGGCAGCAAATGCCCAGCCTGTAGCCTGAATTTGTTGCACGTTCTTGAGTTGATCTTGAACAGCAGAGCTGTCGCCACCACGGTCTGGATCACCCCAGGAAACCACGGATCCATCTGCTAAGATGGCAGCAAATGCCCCTCCTCCTGTGGCCTGAATTTGTTGCACATTCTTGAGTTGATCTTGAACTGCAGAGCTGTTGCCACCATGGCCTGGTTTGCCCCAAGTAACGACGGACCCGTCAGCCAAGACTGCGGCAAATGCACCTCCAGCAAAAAGACCATTTGTGCCCTGCACTTGCTGCACATCTTTGAGTTGATCTTGAACTGCAGAGCTGTCGCCACCATAGTTTGGATCACCCCAGGTAGCGACGGATCCATCTGCCAAGGTCGCCGCAAATGCGGCTGTTGTGGCCTGAACTTGCAGGACATTCTTGAGCTGATCTTGGACTGCAGAGCTATCAGCACCATGTCTTGAATTGCCCCAAGTCACAGTCCTGTCACCTCCACAACACCACATTGCAAAAGCTGCCGATGTTGCTGCCATTTTGGGCTGTTGTGCAACAACTGTTAAGTGCGCTCCTTCTTGGATTCCCGCAGTGAGCAAAGAGTCTTCAGGATTGGTCAGGACGTGTCCCTTCTCTGCGACAAGCTTCAGAAATCTTTGCCTGAATGACTTCTGCACTAGAACTTTCAGCTCACCCACTGTAGAGTTTTGTGGAAGCGCCAGAGTCTCACCGCAACCACTTGGGAACGAGACATGTACTTGGAGCATTGCTTGTTCAGGATCCCAAATGAGGCCTCAAAACATTGAGTCACAAGGAGGCCGAAAGCCTGCCAAAAAGTGAGTTTATGTTGTTTGTGTGGCCAAATGATTTCCAATGGAATTAATCTAGCCAGATCTAGCCAGATTGAAACCTTGTTTTCGGAGGCACAACTGCACACTTTTGAAATACGTCTTTACAACTTTACATATTCACCTATCGAGCCACCGCTGCCGCAGGCGCAGAGATTTGGGTGAACCATCCTATTTGAACAGAACTCATCCAACATTCCGGCTGTGACTCAAATGAAGGGAAGAAACGATAGAGTTGAGTCAATTTACCTGGCTGTGCCCGCAAAAATGTTAGGAGCTTTTTGGAGCCAAATATCAACCTTGACTATCCGCTGTTAGAGGGTGGGGATGACAGCCCAACTTTTTACCATAAAACCGTGATATGTTGGAAGCTTTCGATCCGGACACTGCAAGTTCTTGGGGGTGCAGTTCCAGTTCTTCTTCTCTGGATATCGTAGTAAGTTGGACCTGCGTGTCCTAACTGATGGAGGTGACCAAAAATGGCCAAGTCTGCAATGACCATGATCTTAGCAATGATGGTCCGTTACTTGAGGAGGTAGCCGCTATTTAAGGAAGTTACCACTACACTTTACACTCCACACTTTACACTCCGCACTTCACACTCCTTACTTTACACTCCACACTCCACACTCTACAGTTTACACTCCGCACTCCACACTCTACACTTTACACTCTACACTTTCCACTCTACACTTTACACTCTGCACTTTACACTCCGCACTCAACACTCCACACTCTACACTCCACACTTCACACTCCAAACTCCAGACTCTACACTTTACACTCCACACTCGACACTCCCCATTTTACACTTTACACTCCACACTTTGCACTTTACACTCCACACTGTACACTCTACACTTTCCACTCCACACTCTACACTTTACATCCACACTTTACACTTTACACTCCACACTTTACACTCTACACTTTACACTGCGCACTCCAAACTCCACACTCGACACTTTACACTCTACACTCCACACTTTACACTTTACACTCCTCACTCCACACTTTACACTCCACACTTTACACTCCACACTTTACACTTTACATCCACACTTTACACCCAACACTTTACACTCCACACTCCGCACTCCACACTCCACACTTCACACTTTACACTTCGCCCTCCGCACTTTACACTCCACACTCCACACTCTACACTCGACACTTTCCACTCCACACTCTACACTCCACACTCCACACTCTACACTTTACGCTTCACACTGCACACTTTACACTCTAGACTCCACACTTTACACTTTACACTCCTCACTCCACACTTTACACTCCTCACTCCACACTTTACACTCCTCACTCCACACTTTACACTCCACACTTTACACTTTACATCCACACTTTACACCCAACACTTTACACTCCACACTCCGCACTCCACACTCCACACTTCACACTTTACACTTCGCCCTCCGCACTTTACACTCCACACTCCACACTCTACACTCGACACTTTCCACTCCACACTCTACACTCCACACTCCACACTCTACACTTTACGCTTCACACTGCACACTTTACACTCTAGACTCCACACTGTACACTTTACACTCCTCACTCCACACTTTACACTCCTCATTCCACACTTTACACTGTACACTCCTCACTCCACACTTTACACTGTACACTCCCCACTCCACACTTCACACTTTACACTCCGCACTCCTTACTTTACACCCCACACTCCACACTCCACACTCCTTACTTTACACGTTACCCTCCACACTCCACACTCTACACTCTACACTTTACACTCCGCCCTCTTCCGCATTCCACTGTCTACAGTGCACTGGTACGATAACAGGGGAAAAATGTAGACTGTTCAAATAACTTGTTTCACAAAAGTGTTCTCCTACGTGACTTTATTCGGGTTCGTTGGCTGCATCTTGTTTAGGGATGCTTTCAGCGTGAAACGCTGTCAATCCTTGGCTATATCTC
Organism: Cladocopium goreaui; assembly: GCA_947184155.2. Taxonomy (NCBI): domain Eukaryota; class Dinophyceae; order Suessiales; family Symbiodiniaceae; genus Cladocopium; species Cladocopium goreaui. The sequence continues at coordinate 771,039 of CAMXCT020000269.1, read as the reverse complement.
AATATTTTTCTGCTCAATATCCCAAAACGTTTAGCAAACAATCACTGCATTGTTTTCTTGTAAGCCAGACACCCAGTCAAACTAGCCCCCCCAAATTCAGTGCTTCAATGATTCATGTCATTTTCCGCAGTAAAACTGACATAAATTGGGGGTAGCCTCTGGCAGTTTAACAGTTTGCTATTGGAAATTGTCCCGATGAAATAGCTTGATTTACCAAATGAAACATGGTGATTTTCCATACAGCTATTGCTATGCAACAAATTCCGAAAAAAGGTACTCATCTTAAATGTTCCTGTTTTTTGTTAGATTAACAATGATGAACCACTAGAAAGCACCAAGCACCATTCCATATTTCCCCAGAAAAGGATCTCAAATTTTTGACCCGTTTTTTCTCAAAGTATTTATCGCTCAAGAGCCACAACAGCGTGTGAAATTTGGCTGAAATGATGAAAAACTGTTGATTTCCATCACGCGCAGGGGCGCTCGGATAACTTGGGTTTATGATTATGCTAGTTATAATTCGGCTTCTGGTTGGTGGTTTTAACCATAAAATATTAGTCAATGGGAAGGATTATCTCATATATTAGGGAAAATAAAACATGTTCCAAACCACCAATCAGATTTATACCTAAAGGGGTCCACATTCTCGGGCTTGAGCACCGGCCGAGTGATTCTTTTTATCAACAACAGCAAATTCTGCCTCAAAGTGGCAAATTGAATGGGTAAAATGGGTTTGTCCCGAAAAAAAACAAGATGCAGCCCACGAACCCGAATGCTCACACGTATGTTAATGGTGATGATGTCGAAGCACATGGAAATGCAGTCATGCAGAACACTTTTCTGAAACAGTTTATTTACACAGTCTTGTACATTTAAAGTGTAAAGTGTAAAATGTAGAGTGTGGGGTGCAGAGTGTAAAGTGTGGAGTGTAAAGTGTGGAGTGTAAAGTGTAGAGTGTAAAGTGTAGAGTGTGGAGTGTAAAGTGTAAAGTGTAGAGTGTGGAGTGTGGAGTTTGGAAGTGTAGAGTGTGGAGTGTGGACTGTAAAGTGTAGAGTGTAAAGTGGGGAGTGTACAGTGTAAAGATGTGTAAGGTGTGAAGTGTAAGGTGTGGAGTGTAGAGTGTAAAGTGTAGAATGTGGAGTGTAAAGTGTGGAGTTTAAAGTGTGAAGTGGGGAGTGTACAGTGTAAAGTGTGGAGTGTAGAGTGTGAAGTGTAGAGTGTGGAGTGTAGAGTGTGAAGTGTAGAGTGTGGAGTGTGGAGTGTAGAGTGTGGAGTGTGGAGTGTAAAGTGTAGAGTGTGGAGTGTGGAGTGGAAAGTGTAGAGTGTAGAGTGTGGAGTGGAAAGTGTCGAGTGTAGAGTGTGGAGTGTGGAGTGTGGAGTGTAAAGTAAGGAGTGTGGAGTGAGGAGTGAGGAGTGTACAGTGTAAAGTGTGAAGTGTGGAGTGTAGAGTGTGGAGTGTAGAGTGGAAAGTGTAGAGTGTAAAGTGTGGAGTGTGGAGTGTGGAAGTGTAGAGTGTGGAGTGTGGACTGTAAAGTGTGGAGTGTGTGGAGTGTGGAGTGTGGGGTGAGGATTGTGGAGTGAGGAGTGTGGTGGAGTGTGGAGTGTGGAGTGTAGAGTGTGGAGTGTGGGGTGTAAAGTAAGGAGTGCGAAGTGTAAAGTGTGAAGTGTGGAGTGGGGAGTGTACAGTGTAAAGTGTGGAGTGAGGAGTGTACAGTGTAAAGTGTGGAGTGAGGAGTGTGGTGTGTAAAGTGTAGAGTGTAGAGTGTGGAGTGTAAAGTGTGGAGTGTGAAGTGGGGAGTGAGGAGTGTACAGTGTACAGTGTAAAGTGTGAAGTGTGGAGTGTAGAATGTAAAGTGTAGAGTATAAAGTGTAGAGTGTAAAGTGTAGAGTGTAAAGTGTAGAGTGTGGAGTGTAAAGTGTAAAGTATGGAGTGTAAAGTGGGGAGTTGGGAGTGTAGAGTGTAGAGTGTGGAGTGTGGAGTGTGGAGTGGAAAGTGTCGAGTGTGGAGTGTGGAGTGTAGAGTGGAAAGTGTAAAGTGTAAAGTGTGGAGTGTGGAGTGTAAAGTGTGGAGTGTGAAGTGGGGAGTGAGGAGTGTACAGTGTAAAGTGTGAAGTGTGGAGTGTAGAATGTAAAGTGTAGAGTATAAAGTGTAGAGTGTAAAGTGTAGAGTGTAAAGTGTAGAGTGTGGAGTGTAAAGTGTAAAGTATGGAGTGTAAAGTGGAGAGTTGGGAGTGTAGAGTGTGGAGTGTGGAATGTATAAAACATGTTGGAATGTCACAAAGTGCAAACCTGCCACGCAAAACGACATGACAACTTGCTTGGAAACCTTCGAAAAGGAGAGGTTTTGCAGCTTCCCCCATAGACACGGCGAGGCCACAGGAAAACCAGAGACTCGAGACGAGACACGTGGGAGCATCAAAACGAGCATTTCGTGCGAGACTTCCTTCAAGCTTTGACACTTTGCAGCCTCAAAATCGACGTTTTCCTACGAGTTTTCTTAGGAACCTCGAAATTTGCTACCTCAAAATCGATGTTTCGTGCGAGGCTTCCGTCAATTTTCAGCACATCTCACAAACTGCCACGCCTGCCACGGAATTTGCACCTTGTCGCCACTTGACGCAGCCCTGCCAATGCGATTCGCAAAAAACACGCAACACCACACGTCTACAGTGCTGCGCCTGCCACGCAAAATGGCGCTGGACACGTCCAAAGTGTTGCGCCTGCAACGAAAACTGCAACGCATCTTCTGAAAACGTCGCAAAAGTACTGCACCTGCCACACAAAACGACTTTCGACACGTTACAAAACACGTCTGAATGTCACGAAGTGCCACGAAAAATGACCACCTCTGCAGAACTTACCATAGGCACGGCCATACGGCCCTCACGCGAACGGTTGCGGACGGTTGCAAACGGTTGCGGCCACAAACGCAACGTCGAGCGAACACAGCCTCAACCCCCAGACCCCCAGAGTGAAACGGGAACCCTTGCTACGCATTCGGGAATAAGGGTACTGCACTCTGGTTAACCCTCTTTTTCCATATATTAAATTGCAAATTTTCAGACAGGGCCCAATTCTTTTCCAAACCATTGGTTGCTGCATCACCATATTCTTCGGACAAATAACTTCTCAAATATTCAAATAGCATCATACTACAATTGAACAGCGTGCAAAATTCAAAATCTGACATGACATGGAGGATACCTGGGAGTAAATGGGAAAATTGTAACAAAGAACTTTATTTTTGGATACCTGTTTAAGATTGACAAACCAATGTAAGGACCCCCCTGTCAAAGGGCGGCCACATACACACCTCCAATCTCGTAGTCGCAGTGCGGAAGAGTTTCGAACATTTTCAATGCGATACACCTCAACTTACCAAATCAAACCTACTGTGGATGGAAGAAATCCTACACCAGGTGGTAGGTGGTTTATCCCATTATTTACCAGGGTTTCAACCATCCAAGGTGGTGCAGGATTTCTGCCATCAACAGCAGGACATAATTTTCATTGAAAAAACTGTGGCAGCTGGTCTCGTATGCCATGTCTGTCCATTCCTAGATTCTTGGTCGAACATCATATTGGCCCATGGCCCATTCATATCCATGGCTAAAGTCTAAAGCTCAATGATCAACCCCAAACCAAGCTTCGGCTCATTCTTCCATGGCCCTGGAGCAAGGCGCCCTTTCTGAAAGTTCCATCGGGTTCCCATGGGTCATTTCTGTCAACATGACATGTAACGACAATAGGAAGGAGAGAGCTACAAATATTGGAGCTGCAGCTGAATTGAAGAGCTGTTGCCACCAAAGTCTCGAGAGCCCCAGGTAACGATGGATCTATCACCTAAGATGGCAGCAAATGCCCCTTCTGTGGGCTGAATTTGTTTCACATTCTTGAGCTGATCTTGAACTGCAGAACTGTCGCCGCCATGGTCCGGATCACCCCAGGCAACCACGGATCCATCTGCCAGGATGGCAGCAAATGCGGTTTCTGTGACCTGAACTTGCTGCACATTCTTGAGCTGATCTCAAACTACAGAACTGTCGCCACCACAGTCTGGATCACCCCAGGTAACCACGGATCCATCTGCCAGGATGGCAGCAAATGCCTCTCGTGTGCGCTGAACTTGTTGCACATTCTTGAGCTGATCTCGAACTGCAGAGCTGTCGCCACCATAGCTTGGTCTGCCCCAGGTAACCACAGACCCATCTGCCAGGATGGCAGCAAATGCCCCTGCTGTGGCCTGAACTTGCCGCGCATGCTTGAGCTGATCTTGAACTACATAACTGTCGCCGCCATGGTCTGGATCACCCCAGGCAACCACGGATCCATCTGCTAAGATGGCAGCAAATGCCCCTCCAGCCCAACCATGTGTACCCTTCACTTGCTTCACATCTTTGAGTTGATCTTGAACTGCAGAGCTGTCGCCACCATAGCTTTGATCACCCCAGGTAACGACGGACCCATCTGCTAAGATGGCAGCAAATGCTCCTTCTGTGGCCTGAACTTGCCACACATGCTTGAGCTGATCTCGAACTGCAGAGCTGTCGCCACCATAGCTTGGTCTGCCCCAGGTAACCACAGACCCATCTGCCAGGATGGCAGCAAATGCCCCTGCTGTGGCCTGAACTTGCCGCACATTCTTGAGCTGATCTTGAACTACAGAACTGTCGCCGCCATGGTCTGGATCACCCCAGGCAACCACGGATCCATCTGCTAAGATGGCAGCAAATGCCCCTCCAGCCCAACCATGTGTACCCTTCACTTGCTTCACATCTTTGAGTTGATCTTGAACTGCAGAGCTGTCGCCACCATAGCTTTGATCACCCCAGGTAACGACGGACCCATCTGCTAAGATGGCAGCAAATGCTCCTTCTGTGGCCTGAACTTGCCACACATGCTTGAGCTGATCTTGAACTGCAGAGCTGTTACCACCGCATTCTGGGCTGCCCCAAGTCACCATTCCATGACCCCCACAGCACCATATTGCAAAAGCTCCTGCTGCTGTTGCTGCCACTTTGGGCTGTTGTGCAACAACTGTTAAGTGCGCTCCGTCTTGGATTCCCGCAGTGAGCAAAGAGTCTTCAGGATTGGTCAGGACGTGTCCCTTCTCTGTGACAAGCTTCAGAAATCCTTGCCTGAATGACTTCTGCACTAGAACTTTCAGCTCGCCCACTGTAGAGTTTTGTGGAAGCGCCAGAGTCTCACCGCAACCACTTGGGAACGAGACATCTACTTTGAGCATTGCTTGTTCAGGATCCCAAATGGGGCCTCAAAACATTGAGTCACAAGGGGGCCGAAAGCCTGCCAAAAAGTGAGTTTATGTTGTTTGTGTGGCCAAATGATTTCCAATGGAATTAATCTAGCCAGATCTAGCCAGTTTGAAACCTTGTTTTCGGAGGCACAAATGCACACTTTTGAAATATGTCTTTACATATCGACCTATCGAGCCACAAATGCTGCCGCAGGCGCAGAGATTTTAGTGAACCATCCTATTTGAACAGAACTCATCCAACATTCCGGCTGTGACTCAAATGAAGGGAAGAAACGATAGAGTTGAGTCAATTTACCTGGCTGTGCCCGCAAAAACGTTAGGAGCTTTTTGGAGCCAAATATCAACCTTGACTATCCGCTGTTAGAGGGTGGGGATGATAGCCCAACTTTTTACCCCAAAATGTTGTGCCTGCCACGAAAATTGCAACGCATCTTCTGAAAACGTCGCAAAAGTATTGCACGTGCCACACAAAACGACTTTCGACACGTTACAAAACACGTCTGGATGTCATGAAGTGCCACGCCTGCCACGCGAAACGAAGCAACGAGAAGTTTGAAACCTCCAAAAATGACCACCCCTGCAGAACTTAGGCACGGCCATACGGCCCTCACGCGAACGGTTGCGGACAGTTGCGAACGGTTGCGGCCACAAACGCAACGTCGAGCGAACACAGCCTCAACCCCCAGACCCCCAGAGTGAAACGGGAACCCTTGCTACGCATTCGGGAATAAGGGTACTGCACTCTGGTTAACCATCTTTTTCCATATATTAAATGGCAAATTTTCAGACAGGGCCCAATTCTTTACCAAACCATTGGTTGCTGCATCACCATATTCTTCGGACAAATAACTTCTCAAATATTCAAATAGCATCATACTACAATTGAACAGCGTGCAAAATTCAAAATCTGACATGACATGGAGGATACCTGGGAGTAAATGGGAAAATTGTAACAAAGAACTTTATTTTTGGATACCTGTTTAAGATTGACAAACCAATGTAAGGACCCCCCTGTCAAAGGGCGGCCACATACACACCTCCAATCTTGTAGTCGCAGTGCGGAAGAATTTCGAACATTTTCAATGCGATACACCTCAACTTACCAAATCAAACCTACTGTGGATGGAAGAAATCCTACACCAGGTGGTAGGTGGTTTATCCCATTATTTACCAGGGTTTCAACCATCCAAGGTGGTGCAGGATTTCTGCCATCAACAGCAGGACATAATTTTCATTGAAAAAACTGTGGCAGCTGGTCTCGTATGCCATGTCTGTCCATTCCTAGATTCTTGGTCGAACATCATATTGGCCCATATCCATGGCTAAATAAAGTCTAAAGCTCAAAGATCAACCCCAAACCAAGCTTCGGCTCACCCTTCCATGGCCCTGGAGCAAGGCGCCCTTTCTTGCAGAAAGTTCCATCGGGTTCCCATGGGTCATTTCTGTCAACATGACATGTGACGACAATAGGAAGGAGAGAGCTACAAATATTGGAGCTGCAGCTGAATTGAAGAGCCGTCGCCGCCATAATCTGGATCACCCCACGCAACCACGGATCCATCTGCAAAGATGGCAGCAAATGCCCAGCCTGTAGCCTGAATTTGTTGCGCATTCTTGAGTTGATCTTGAACTGCAGAGCTGTCGCCACCACGGTCTGGATCACCCCAGGAAACCACGGATCCATCTGCTAAGATGGCAGCAAATGCCCCTCCTGTGGCCTGAATTTGTTGCACATTCTTGAGCTGATCTTGAACTGCAGAGCTGTCGCCGCCATAGGCTTTATGACCCCAGGCAACCACGGATCCATCTGCTAAGATGGCAGCAAATGCCCAGCCTGTAGCCTGAATTTGTTGCACATTCTTGAGTTGATCTTGAACAGCAGAGCTGTCGCCACCACGGTCTGGATCACCCCAGGAAACCACGGATCCATCTGCTAAGATGGCAGCAAATGCCCCTCCTGTGGCCTGAATTTGTTGCACATTCTTGAGTTGATCTTGAACTGCAGAGCTGTCGCCGCCATAGGCTTTATGACCCCAGGCAACCACGGATCCATCTGCTAAGATGGCAGCAAATGCCCAGCCTGTAGCCTGAATTTGTTGCACATTCTTGAGTTGATCTTGAACTGCAGAGCTGTCGCCACCACGGTCTGGAGCACCCCAGGCAACCACGGATCCATCTGCTAAGGTGGCAGCAAATGCCCCTCTTGTGGCCTGAATTTGTTGCACATTCTTGAGCTGATCTTGAACTGCAGAGCTGTCGCCGCCATAGGCTTTATGACCCCAGGCAACCACGGATCCATCTGCTAAGATGGCAGCAAATGCCCAGCCTGTAGCCTGAATTTGTTGCACATTCTTGAGTTGATCTTGAACAGCAGAGCTGTCGCCACCACGGTCTGGATCACCCCAGGAAACCACGGATCCATCTGCTAAGGTGGCAGCAAATGCCCCGCCTCCTGTGGCCTGAATTCGTTGCACATTCTTGAGTTGATCTTGAACTGCAGAGCTGTTGCCACCATGGCCTGGTTTGCCCCAAGGAACGACGGATCCGTCAGCCAAGACTGCGGCAAATGCACCTCCAGCAAAAAGACCATTTGTGCCCTGCACTTGCTGCACATCTTTCAGTTGATCTTGAACTGCAGAGCTGTCGCCACCATAGTTTGGATCACCCCAGGTAACGACGGATCCATCTGCCAAGGTCGCCGCAAATGCGGCTGTTGTGGCCTGAACTTGCTGGGCATTCTTGAGCTGATCTTGGACTGCAGAGCTATCAGCACCATGTCTTGAATTGCCCCAAGTCACAGTCCTGTCACCTCCACAACACCACATTGCAAAAGCTGCCGATGTTGCTGCCACTTTGGGCTGTTGTGCAACAACTGTTAAGTGCGCTCCTTCTTGGATTCCCGCAGTGAGCAAAGAGTCTTCAGGATTGGTCAGGACGTGTCCCTTCTCTGCGACAAGCTTCAGAAATCTTTGCCTGAATGACTGCTGGACCAGCACTTTCAGGTCACCCACTGTAGAGTTTTGTGGAAGCGCCAGAGTCTCACCGCAACCACTTGGGAACGAGACATGTACTTGGAGCATTGCTTGTTCAGGATCCCAAATGAGGCCTCAAAACATTGAGTCACAAGGAGGCCGAAAGCCTGCCAAAAAGTGAGTTTATGTTGTTTGTGTGGTCAAATGATTTACAATGGAATTAATCTAGCCAGATCTAGCCAGATTGAAACCTTGTTTTCGGAGGCACAAATGCACACACTCTAAATACGTCTTTACATATCGACCTATCGAGCCACCGCTGCCGCAGGCGCAGAGATTTGGGTGAACCATCCTATTTGAACAGAACTCATCCAACATTCCGGCTGTGACTCAAATGAAGGGAAGAAACGATAGAGTTGAGTCAATTTACCTGGCTGTGCCCGCAAAAACGTTAGGAGCTTTTTGGAGCCAAATATCAACCTTGACTATCCGCTGTTAGAGGGTGGGGATGATAGCCCAACTTTATACCATAAAACCGTGATATGTTGGAAACTTTCGATCCGGACACTGCAGGTTCTTGGGGGTGCAGTTCCAGTTCTTCTTCTCTGGATATCGTAGTAAGTTTGACCAACGTGTCCTAACTGATGGAGGTGACCAAAAATGGCCAAGTCTGCAATGACCATGATCTTAGCAATGATGGTCCGTTACTTGAGGAGGTAGCCACTATTTAAGGAAGTTACCACTAAACTTTACACTCCACACTTTACACTCCGCACTTCACACTCCTTACTTTACACTCCACACTCCACACTCTACAGTTTACACTCCGCACTCCACACTCTACACTTTACACTCTACACTTTCCACTCTACACTTTACACTCTGCACTTTACACTCCACACTCTACACTCCACACTCTACACTCTTCACTCCACACTCCAAACTCCAGACTCTACACTTTACACTCCACACTCGACAGTCCCCATTTTACACTTTACACTCCACACTTTACACTCCACACTTTACACTCTACACTTTACACTCCACACTCTACACTTTACATCCACACTTTACACTTTACACTCCACACTTTACACTCTACACTTTACACTCTACACTTTACACTGCGCACTCCACACTCCACACTCTACACTCTACACTCCACACTCCACACTCTACACTTTACACTCTACACTTTACACTTTGCACTCCTCACTCCACACTTTACACTCCACACTTTACACTTTACATCCACACTTTACACCCAACACTTTACACTCCACACTCCGCACTCCACACTTTACACTTCACACTTCGCCCTCCGCACTTTACACTCCACACTTTACACTCCACACTTTACACTCCACACTTTACACTTTACACTCTACACTTGACACTCCACACTCCACACTCTCACTTTACGCTTCACACTGCACACTTTACACTCTACACTCCGCACTTTACACTTTACACTCCTCACTCCACACTTTACACTCCTCACTCCACACTTTACACTCCACACTTTACACTCCACACTTTGCACTTTACACTCTACACTTGACACTCCACACTCTACACTTTACGCTTCACACTGCGCACTTTACTCTCCACACTTTACACTCCACACTCCTTACTTTACACGTTACCCTCCACACTCCACACTCTACACTTTACACTCCACCCTCTTCCGCATTCCACTGTCTACAGTGCACTGGTATGATAACAGGGGAAAAATGTAGACTGTTCAAATAACGTTCTACGTGATTGCATTCGGGTTCGTGGGCTGCATCTTGTTTAGGGATGCTTTCAGCGTGAAACGCTGTCAATCATTGGCTATATCTCAATATTTTTCTGCTCAATATCCCAAAACGTTTAGCAAACAATCACTGCATTGTTTTCTTTGTGAAGCCAGGCACCCAGTCAAAGTAGCCCGCCAAATCCAGTGCTTCAATGATTCATGTCATTTTTCGCATTAAAACTGACATACATTGGTGTAGCCGCCTCTGGTAGTTTAACAGTTTGCTATTGAAAATTGTCCCGATGAAATAGCCTGATGATTTACCAAATGAAACATGGTGATTTTCCATACAGCTATGGCTATGCAACAAATTCCGAGAAGGTACTCATCTTAAATGTTCCTGTTTTTTGTTAGATTAACAATGATGAACCACCAAAAAGCACCAAGCACCATTCCATATTTTCCGCAGAGAGGATCTCAACTCTTTGACCCATTTTTTCTCAAAGTATTTATCGCTCAATAGCCAAGCCCAGCGTGTGAAATTTGGCCATGAAAAAGCACTGTTGAGTTCCATCACACGCAGGGGCGCTCGGATAACTTAAGTTTATGCAACGGTTGGTGGTGCAATAACGATCTTGAAAAATATTAGTCAATGGGAAGGATTATCCCATATATTAGGGAAAGTAAAAATGTTCCAAACCACCAACCAGTAGATTGTTTTTTTACATTAATTTATACCTAAAGGGGTCCACCTTCTCGGGCTTGAGCACCGGCCAAGTGATTCTTATTATCAACAAGAGCAAATTGTGCCTCAAAGTGGCAAATTGAATGGGTAAAATGGGTTTGTCCAAAAAGAAATAGGGTACTGCACTCTGGTTAACATTCTTTTTCCATATTAAATTGCAATTTTGGTGGGCATTCCCTATTTTCAGATAGGCCCAATTCTTTTCCAAACCATTGGTTGCTGCATCGCCATGTTCTTCGGACAAATTCCCAAGGCAGGAGGTATGTAATTTCACCTTCTCAAATAGCATCATACTACAACTGAGCAGTCTCCAAGATTCAAAACCTGGGAATATTGTAACTAATTTTTTTTTGGCCCCCCCTAGTTTAAGATTGACAAAACCCATGTAAGGACCCCTTGTCAAAGGGCCAAGTGGCCACACACCTTAAATATGGTAGTCTGGGGTGCGGAAGAATTGCTGCACATTTTCAATGCGATAAACCTCAAGCCTCAACTTACCAAATCAAACCTAGGACATAATTTTCATTGAAAAAAACAGTGGCAGCTGGTCTCGTTTACCATGTCTGTCCATTCCTAGATTCTTGGTCGAACATCATATTGGCCCATGAAAAAACATATCCATGGCTAAAGTCTAAAGCTCAATGATCAACCCCAAACCAAGCTTCGGCTCAGTCTTCCATGGCCCTGGAGAAAGGCGCCCTTTCTGAAAGTTCCATCGGGTTCCCATGGGTCATTTCTGTCATGACATGTGACGACAATAGGAAGGAGAGAGCTACAAATATTGGAGCTGCAGCTGAATTGAAGAGCTGTCGCCGCCATAATCTGGATCACCCCACGCAACCACGGATCCATCTGCTAAGATGGCAGCAAATGCCCAGCCTGTAGCCTGAATTTGTTGCGCATTCTTGAGTTGATCTTGAACTGCAGAGCTGTCGCCGCCATAATCTGGATCGCCCCAGGTAACGACGGATCCATCTGCCAGGATGGCAGCAAATGCCCCTCCTGCGGCCTGAATTTGTTGCACATTCTTGAGCTGATCTTGAACTACAGAGCTGTCACCGCCATACTCTGGATCACCCCAGGCAACCACGGATCCATCTGCTAAGATGGCAGCAAATGCCCAGCCTGTAGCCTGAATTTGTTGCACATCCTTGAGCTGATCTTGAACTACAGAGCTGTCGCCGCCATAATCTGGAGCACCCCAGGCAACCACAGATCCATCTGCTAAGATGGCAGCAAATGCCCGTATTGTGGCCTGAATTTGTTGCACATCCTTGAGCTGATCTTGAACTACAGAGCTGTCGCCGCCATAATCTGGATCGCCCCAGGCAACCACGGATCCATCTGCTAAGATGGCAGCAAATGCCCCTCCTGCGGTCTGAATTTGTTGCACATCCTTGAGCTGATCTTGAACTACAGAGCTGTCGCCACCAGAGCTTGGTTTGCCCCAAGTAACGACGGATCCATCTGCCAAGATTGCGGCAAATGCCTCTCTTATGGCCTGAATTTGTTGCACATTCTTGAGCTGATCTTGAACTACAGAGCTGTCGCCGCCATAATCTGGATCACCCCAGGCAACCACGGATCCATCTGCTAAGATGGCAGCAAATGCCCGTATTGTGGCCTGAATTTGTTGCACATCCTTGAGCTGATCTTGAACTACAGAGCTGTCGCCACCATAGCGTGGGTTGCCCCAAGTAACAACGGATCCATCTGCCAAGATTGCGGCAAATGCACCTTTAGAAAAACCATGTGTACCCTTCACTCGCTGCACATCTTTGAGTTGATCTTGAACTGCAGAGCTGTCGCCACCACCATAGTTTGGATCACCCCAGGTAACCACGGATCCATCTGCCAGGATGGCAGCAAATGCCCCTCCTGTGGCCTGAACTTGCCGCACATGTTTGAGCTGATCCCCAAGTCACCATTCCATGACCCCCACAGCACCATATTGCAAAAGCTCCTGCTGCTGTTGCTGCCACTTTGGGCTGTTGTGCAAAAACTGTTAAGCGCGCTCCTTCTTGGATTCCCGCAGTGAGCAAAGAGTCTTCAGGATTGGTCAGGACGTGTCCCTTCTCTGTGACAAGCTTCAGAAATCCTTGCCTGAATGACTGCTGGACCAGCACTTTCAGGTCACCCACTGTAGAGTTTTGTGGAAGCGCCAGACTCTCACCGCAACCACTTGGGAACGATACATGTACTTTGAGCATTGCTTGTTCAGGATCCCAAATGGGGCCTCCAAACATTTAGCCACAAGGAGGCCGAAAGCCTGCCAAAAAGTGAGTTTATGTTGTTTTTGTGGCCAAATGATTTCCAATGGAATTAATCTAGCCAGATCTAGCCAGATTGAAACCTTGTTTTCGGAGGCACAAATGCACAAACTCTAAATACGTCTTTACATATCGACCTATCGAGCCACCGCTGCCGCAGGCGCAGAGATTTGGGTGAACCATCCTATTTGAACAGAACTCATCCAACATTCCGGCTGTGACTCAAATGAAGGGAAGAAACGATAGAGTTGAGTCAATTTACCTGGCTGTCGCAAAAATGTTAGGAGTTGCTTGGAGCCTCTTAACCTTGACTATCCGCTGTTAGAAGGTGGGGATGATACCCCAACTTCTTTTACCATAAAATTGTGATATGTTGGAAGCTTTCGATCCACACACCGCAAGTTCTTGGGGGTGCAGTTCCAGTTCTTCTTCTGGATATCGTAGTAAGTTTGACCAACATGTCCTCACTGATGGAGGTGACCAACAATGGCCAAGTCTGCAATGACCATGATCTTAGCAATGATGGTCCGTTACTTGAGGAGGTTAACGTTATTTAAGAAAGTTACCACTATTGCTCATTTATTATAACTTATAACTCCCGTAGAACTAGTATGGGAAACCCTAATCTTGGACAATATGGGAAGTTTCTATTTCGCACCAAAGAGACACGTACTTTTTGAAATCTGTATGGTTACGCATCCATTTGCTCCCAAAAACGATAGATCCAACGGTAGAAAGGATTGATCTTGGAGAAGCATTGCAAAATAAGCACCATGTTTTTATCGCACATTGGCTTAAGCACCAGATGAACAGAACTCACAGGCTGAGCCCTGAATTTCTCCCCCAAAAAAGGAACCATAGCTATTAACCCATGGCTAACCTTCCCATAACCTTGCCAATCTTAGATACTTTGCAAAAAAAAAGTTTGTCAGAACTAATTATTAGTATATAAAAATATAATAATATAGAACAAATTTAGATCCCAATCTTAGAACAAAAACATTTGCCGACTTCGTTAGTAGATATTCCCATTTACCCTCTGGTTATTTAACCTAGCTATGGAGAATGGCCCATTTACAGGTGATTTTGCTATAAACCTCTATTTAAAATGGATTTTCCATAGCTATGTTAAATAACCAGATGGTAACCATTAACCACTATTATTGGGTTAATATTAAATTAACCATAGAGCTGGGTGTATTTTAATTAATTACTATTACTAATCCACCCACACACTCTTGCTTTGTCAGTAGAATTCCCATTTATCATTTATAGACTATCATTTGCTTAGGAAACTCTAAGTAGCTCCAAACAGCTCCACATTGAATAGGGAATATATTTGGAGTATGGATACCCATAGCTCCTTAGCTCCTTCTTAACCGCTGGATAGATTTTCCCTTAAACCATTCATTGATCCATATAAAAATAGCCACACCACCCTCGCGCGCCTGCAACTGCGCGGGCCACTCATCGTTGCTGGGATCCACCGAGATCAAGCGATGGAAACAGCCCGCCGCCTAGGGTTTAGGGTAGGTCGGAGGCAGTTCGGAACTGCAAAAATGGTGACATTTAATAAGAGTTATACTATGTTATTTTAAGGGATATACCCTCCAGTAAATTAACATAGACCCTGGTAGATAGGGGCTGGAAGATTAGTTTCCACTAAACATGGGTTATTTTCAGGGTCAACAAGTTAATTTACCAGAGGGTAAAAGGGGGAATATCATGGAAAAAAACAACATGATTCTCATGAGGATTCAATGATGTATAATGAATTGTGATAAATCTAAGGACTTGAACAGCATATGACCATATGTTCTATGGAATTTCAGCAGCACATTACCTGGGATGTTGACGCAATTTAATGGTGATTTTTGAATTTTGATTGAACTTGGCTGAACAACCACCATCAAACATCCATCAACAGGGGTTGAACATGACAAATCACAAATACTAAAATCATCACCGGCTTTTTAACACCACAGTTATCAACTTTATCAACTAAACTCAATCATGGTGATTTATCACCTATATAGATCCCGGATGATCCCAGTCTCTTCGATACTTAAAACCCCATAACATCTCCGGAATTGATGGCTCAGTCCCATTTGTAGGTTTCCTAAAATGAGGGATTACTCCAATAGCTGGATGGTCTTTATATAATGGAAATCGATTTAAATGGATTTAGAAAAACCTCCATTCAAATCCCAGTTATACATAGTTATCCCAGTTATCCTGAAAAACCTCCATTTAATGGAGTAAATCCCTTCCATTTAAATGGTACCTCAATTTTTGGAAACCTCCATTTAAATCCCAGTTATACTGAATGAAGGTGCACTCCACTTCATGCCCCCAAATCCCATTGCGCGCCTGCGACCAGTGGCACTGACGCTGATGTAGCCGGCCCAACAAGCGCAAGGCTCCAACCTTTCCCCCAAAAAAACATGGTGCTGAGAATGATTGTTGCCATGGCCCCCCAATTATGCATGTAAACACTACGCGCTAGGTCCTTATATCTACATTTTCTAACCTTTAGTTGGCCTAGTTATAAATCAACTTAGCTAACGAACTGGGGCACCACATTGGGAGGTTGTACAAACATTGAGATTTACCAATCCGAAATGATGGATTTCACCTCGTCTTTAGAGGTACAAATGCACATGTCCAGCCCTCGTAGGTGGCACTCATTTGGGTTTGCCCAAAAATTATGTAAAACCGAAAAGTATGATTTCAATTCAAACAAAACCATTTGTCGTAGCTTGGAGCAAGCCCAACAGAATTCTGGCAACATTGGGACACTCACCACATCACCGCAGTTGGTTCACAGCCCATTCAGAAGTCCACTTCTTTTCCTTTTACCATTTGGAGGTTTCCTGAAGGGGTATTCCCAGTTCTTATCCATTTATAGCTAAGATTTTCCCTAACAAAAACCATCCAGCGAGCTATTGGGCTACCACCACTATGGAATCTTCCCATGTCACTGAGCCTATTCCCCAAAGTGGACCTAACGATGGAAAGCACCCACTTCTCGAGGATAAATCGTCCCAGCAACCATCGTTATAAAACATCCCAGTCATAGGCCATGTCCTATTGGATGACTCAACCGATTGAAATGACCAATTGACCTGGTAAACGTTTACATAACTATTGAGCATCGCCACTTTTAATAGGTAAATCCATGGTACATCAACGAAACTGGGCGATTGTCCAGAGCAAACGGTCAAATTTTTACCGGTACCACATGACACTTTTTGGACCATCTATGAAGGCATCCTAGGATCCGTGGGATGTATTTTCTTCCCGAAAGCCTTTTAAGAAAACCAAGGAAGGAAGGGAGATTCTGTATGACCATCATATAAATGGCTTGTGGCATGGTTACTAGCCCCTTACAATTCCTGTGATGCGCAGCAAAATAACCAAAAGATGTGACCACTTGGAGGATCATCCCCACTTACTATGGTTGATAACCCTGCCTGGTAAGTCTCCATGTCGTGGCTTATCCCACAAAGAAATACTGGTTGGTGGTTTCACCCCCTCTGAAAGATATATGGACAAATAAAAAATGTTCCAAACCACAAACCAGAATAGGTTACCACCCCATTAAAAATTGCGATTTTCCAGTTACGTTAGTTTACCAGAGGGTACATATCCCAATATTTCCCAATATATCTTATATAATGGGCTTAAAAACCAGCAAGCATTTCACTAAGACCATATATCCCAATATATCCCAATATATCCCAATATATCCCAATATATCTATCATTTCCCTATCATGTCCCACTATATCTAGCGATTTCTTATCATTTCCCCATCATTTCATCCCGTTTTTCTCCATGGCTTTCACCCTCCAAGACGTCGCCAGGTGCTCCCCACGTGGTTGGGATCTTCCTGCAGGAAGTTCACCAAGAGCCTGCGCGCCTCATCTGCCTGGGATGCAGCGGAGCAAAGAAAAAGCTGGTGTTTTTCTGATGATATGGGGATGTGTCAAAACCTTGTACCCCTGTAGTTCACATCAAAATAGCTGGTAAATGGATGTTCATTCCCCTAAACATGGTATTAATAGGTATTGATCCATACCCATATGTTTATCAGAAATAATAGATATGGATAATATAATATTAATATGGGTTTTAGTGATTATCCATTGTTTATCCATAATATTTATCAATAATAAATTTTATAGTGATATTGATAAATATTGATAGCTATGGATAATATATATATACTATGTTTATCATTGATATTTATGTGTTTATCATGAATTGATATTATAACCATGGAACTATGATAATTTCTGGTTGTGTCACCCTTTGGCTCCTGCAAAAAAATCATTTCTTCGGCCACATGGATGGCGGGCCCTGCGGGCCCTGCGGGCCCTCGATGTCCCGATGTTCCATGGTGACACCTCTTGGTTGTGTTTTTTTGATGAATCAAAGGATATCATTGATATATGGATAATGTAACCAGGGTAATATGGATATATATTGATATAAATATATATATGGATATATATCATAGGATATCATTGATATTATGCATAATGGATAGAACAAACACTCTAGATGATAATATAAAACCATGGTAATATGATAATATAATACAACCCATAAACATATTAAATTGTACTTCCATGACATACCTAAAACTTAGATTTTTTTTGGTGGGGATATCATGAGGATATTCTCGGGATACCATGGGGATAATGAACAGTTCAGCAGCTAACCATTTAACTGAAAATGGAGTAATAACATATGACAATAGATGGTTAATAGATGGTTAAAATTAATATGATAATAGATGGTTAATAGTAGATGGACTAATATTACCTATTGTACTAGAAATGGCGATGGATGAAACAAAATGGTGGTGTTAATAGGTACCATAGTACAACATAACAATAGTTTTCATTGATAGGGCAGGATATAATACCTGAGAAAAAGGTGGCACTATGATAATACTGGGAATATGATCACAATGGAAATAATGAATATAACATGATATAGCTAAACATAGTAGGGTATATTGGGAATGTAATGGGATATAATATGATAATATGATATAGAGATACTATAAATAGTCACTTCATTGATTATATTACCATCTGGTAAATTAACATAGACCCTGAAAATAACAATTTTCTAGTTGAAACTAATTTTCCAACCGCTATTTGCCAGGGTCTATGTTCAGTTACTGGAGGGTATCACCCATAAGACCACATGGTTATTATTGATGATCTGGCAATGGCTCAGAACCCTGGTGCCACACCCCACAAAATAGTGGCGTTTATGGATGTTCATCTCACTAAAAATGGATGATAATGGCTTCTGACCCATCCCAAAACATACCGAAACATAGGGGATACCCTCTGATAAACATACAAAAAACGAACTGGAAAGATCCACCATTTGAAAAATGGGTAAACCAACTATTTAACTATGGCAATTTTCAATAGCAAACTGTTAGTTTACCAGAGTGTATCATGAGGAATCTCCCAGGGGATAACGAAAAAAATCAGCAACCATGAGGCGATTCCTCGGGTTTTTACCTGATCGACTTAGTGGGAAAATCCTCTAAGGCTTATCTGAGGTGGTTTATAACTAGCTAGTTGGATATATCGCTATGTTTATATATGTTTATATTAACACTATTATGAGGTGGTTTATAACTATCCAACTAACTGAGGTGGTTTATAACTAGTTTCACTGTTGGGTGAAATCACTGCCAATCAGCCAGAGGGCCCCTGCAAAAAATGAGAAGTTCTTTGCTGGTGACCGTAGATATTCCCATTGATACCATCCAAGACTAGTTAGGATTAGTTTGTATCCATGTAAGATTGAGCTAGTATCATAAATCAGCAACCAAAATCCCATTGAAAACCACCATTGATGTTGGTTAAATCACCATTTTCCCATGGTTTTGAACATTACCCTAGTTAGGATTAAAGTATCCATCTAAGATTGACCTAGAAATGTTGGATATCGTCATAAGTCGATCACAAAAAACGTGAAGTACCACTTGATCCCAAAAAAACACCTGAATTTTACTGTAGGTTATTTACCACTATGTCCATGATTCGTTGGTGAAATTTCAAATGTTTGATGGTTAAATTAATTTAATAAATTGAAATAGTTGGATTTTGATAGCTTTTTCAATTTTTTGATAGTTAAATTTACCACTATGTCCAATTTTCTGTGGTTTAAATCCCATTTTTAAATCCTCATAGCATGATTGGTTTAATCACAACTTTTCGACGGATGAATCTTCATTTTCCCCGAGCAGCCAGGGGCCCCACCTGCCCTCTCCTTAGTTCCA
>CAMXCT020000269.1:676724-746724 GCA_947184155.2 Cladocopium goreaui | reverse complement strand
AGATTGAACTTCTGTCTATCAATGGATGTAAGGAAGCATTTATAGGCCATGGATTTTATAGCCACATAGTATGTTTTGCATCCACCCATTTTGGGGGAGTAGTATATCCCTGATTTGTGGCATACACATATTATAGTAATGTGGTAAAGCATGGTATCACATGGTAAAACAAATGGCATACACAACTATCATCTGGGGATGATTCGTAGATATTCTTAGAGGGTTTACCGCAGTAAATGCAAACCTACCCATTCACGATTGCCCAATGGCTTGTCTATTTCTTTCTACTTTCCATAAATGTGGCAAACAAACAGCCCACTGACTTATCAGAGTTTGGATATGTTTGGATCATTATCCAACTTATGCCCTTGGTGCACACGAAGGTGTTGTTGAAAGCCAATCTGGTCAGTCTTGACTTGACGTGACGTCCTCTTTCAGATCCCCGACCTGCAGCCCACTTGAACACATAGTCTATGACATTCCCCGGTAGGCTTCTTGTTCCAAACAGCCAAACATCGGATGGAAGACTCAAACACTTAATCTGGTTGGTGGTATACCTACCCCTCTGAAAAATATGAAAATCAGTTGGGGTTACTATTCCCAATATATGGAAAGTCATAAAATTCATGTTCCAAACCACCAACGACTTAATGATTGAAACAAGAACACGATATGGTCATACCGCCAGGTCAAAATGTGGCCCGTTATACTGATTGATTCGGTCGTGTTTGCAAGGAGCGAGAAATCAGAGAACCATGCGGAGGATAAAGACTCGGAAATTGCGTTGCAGCTGCATGGAATTGATGGAACCAGCCCAAAATCAGCATCTACGCAGCTAATTTGAGACAAAATGTAGGGTGCTCTTCCCCTCCCTGCACAATACCAAAAAACACACACACACAACACGGTATCTCAATTTGAAGACTCGAAGCTTAGGGTGCAAACCAGCCAGTAAGTGATCAACAACCCTAGCATAAGCGAGACATCCGGGAATCCAATCGAGTCCTACCACTGCACCTTTGAGGGCCCAGAGCCGCAGCTGGTTGTAACCACAGTTACCCTGCTGTAAATTCCACGATTTTCCAAAGATGATGATCTAGAAATGCTGGGTGTTACCATCTGGTTATGACTAACATAGCCATGGAAAATCACCATTTTTTATAGGTAAACCATCTATAAATGGGCCATTTTCCATGGCTATGTTAAATAATCAGAGGGTAAATATCCATGTTCATTCACAGGTGGGTACATTATATTGGGATATAAAACGGTACAACATGTTCTTAGCACAACTGCTGGGATCCCACCCATCACATGCCCATGCTGTCCAGATGCATCATTCTTAGCTTGATAGGCACAGCCCAAATTACCTTGGCGACGTTTCTGGCAATGGCTGGGGGAAATTCCTAAAAAGTCTGATCAGCATCTTCAAAACCTCACTTCTAAACATGAGACAACTGACAAATGACCTGCGATGATCAATCAGAGTAATCTCAACCAAAGCTTTTTAAATCCGGCGATGTTTTTTTGGAATTTATGCGAATACTCTTGGTTGTGCATAGTTGGTGACACTGACATCATGTTGGGTACTTGGTGAGTAAGTGGGACCACCGAAGTAACTACCATCAGTTCATATAGGTCATACCCCAAAAAAACAATCTACCCTCTGGTAAGCTAACATAGCTATTGAACATGGGCATTTATAGTGAGTTTGCCCATTGAAAATTGTGATTTTCCATAGTTATGTTAGTTTACCAGAGGGTATCCTCCGTTTTTGCTGCTTAATCCCTCATTGCTGGTGTAGCAATTTCATGATTTCATGATTGGCTTGCCAGTTGAATCTACACTCCACCATCTGTCCCATTCTACTCTCCAGCTGTCAGATGTTCATCATTTTGAATTGGCTAAACCTCAAAATTGTGTGTTGTTTCAACCTCTCTGAAAAAAATGAGTTCGTGAGTTGGGAGTATAATTTCCCAACTAAATGGGTAAATAAAACATGTTTGAAACCACCAACCGGTGAAAATTGTGTCGATCATCTCCCAATGATTTGTTGGGCAAAATATCCTCGTTCTGAATTTGGTTGATATCAGCATCTGGTTGAAACATGTGGAAATCCCAGTTTTGGGCATTTTCGAAAGCTACCGAAAGCTCACATTTACTCGTTGGTGGTGCAATAACCATCTTGAAAAAATATGAGTTCGTCAATGGGAAGGATGACTCCCATATATGAAATGGACAATAAAATTCATGTTTGAAACCACCAACCAGATATAATATATATATATATTGATTATTCACCATATATATCCAATAGTTTCGCTCATGGCTAACCAAGCAGTTTATCATGGCTAACCACACAGATCTTTCGATAAAAAAAACGACAAGTGCGACTAGCTCCGTGGAAACCCGAGAAGTTCGGCCTGCCCAACATTGAAACAGCCGGAAGTAGATTAATACCATCATTGCCAATCTTAGATACCCTGCAAAAATATAGTTTCTTTGCTGGTGAACGTAGATATTCCCATTGATGCCATCTAAGACTAGTTAGGATTAGTTTCTACCCATCCAATCGATTGACCTAGATAATTGGGGCCATCCAATGATTCAACGAATGTCTCCACAAAGGTTGGTGATTGAAGTACCCATCTAAGATTGACCTAGCCATATTCTTGCGGATTTGATATACACGTTGATACATTTGGGAAAAATGGGATCACCATCGGAGTATTTTATACTTCCACATCGGAGTCTGGTGATTCTGCCCTTTAGCTCGTTAGCTTCTCATATCCCCACAGCCAAATACTCCAAGACTATCATCAACTATCCATCCAAGGTACAGCCAATCAACCGAACAACAAAGGCCAATGGTTCAATTTCATCCTGTTTTCCATCTAGTTTTGGTGCTTTCAACTGGTTGAAAAACTAAGATGTTTCCTTAGGATGATGGTATGTTCCCATTTACCCAATCAACAATCTGGGTATATTCTAATTTTTCACTCACCTGAATAATTCGGACATAAAAAGGGCATGATTTCCCGAAAAAAAAATCGCGAGGAGGTTTTGTGTGTGTACTCGCCAAGTGACAACCGATCAGTAACCGTGCCTACACCCTGAGCAGGCTAGTTGGACAATCTGTGGCGCACAAGCGGGTCCATCTCGGAGTACACTGATACCGAGACCACGCAGACTCTTGACTGTGACTGGTACCCCGATAGCCTCATCACCCGGGCGGTAGCATCGAACTCGGCCACTATCTTCCTCACTAGGTCCGTACGCCTGCGCGGAACGATTGTGTACCTCGACATCTGGTCCCTCCTCTCGCTGTGCACTCCTACCATCCTCAGCACGGGATAGTCAGGCTGCTCATAGCTTCGTGCACACCAGTGGTGCATGCCGCTGCAAGTGAGGTGGACACATGGTTCCAGCCTTCGGGAGAACAGGGTTCGGTCCTTATAATTTACCCAATCAGTATATAACTATAATCATATACAGATATCACTGTTGTTATATATATATATATAGATGTATACTAACCATATTTAATAATCATATATGGTCTTCTTAAACAACTGTATTGAATAACCATAATAATCATATATAACTATATTGTTATACTATATATATATATCTCACCATCGTTAAATAAATAAATCAATATATATATATATGATAAAATCCATATTATTTAATAATGGTATTTAATAGTCATATATTGAATAAAAATAATAACCATATTTAATAGTTATATATAGTGTATTTAATGAGCATAATAATCTTAGTAGTCATAACAATCATAATAACCATAATAATCATATAATCATATACTTTAACATATATATATATACCCTCTGGTAAACTAACATAGCTATGGAGAATGACCCATTTATAGATGGTTTACCTATTAGAAAAGGCGATTTTCAATAGCTGTTAGAATTCCATCATTACTAACCATATTTAATCTATATCTATTTATTTACCATATCTATATACTAACCATATTTAATAATCATATACGGTCTTCTTAAGCAACTGTATTTGATAACCATAATAATCATATATAACTATAACTATATTGTTACATTAAATATATATCACCATTGTTATATACATGATAACATCAATATTATTTAGAGAGCGTAACGCTGTGGGCCCCTGATGAGGCTTGCGGAGAAAGATAGACAAGCAAGCAAGCAAGCAAAGTGCAAGTTACACCCTCTCGCACTTTTCCTTTTTTCATGCGGTGTGTTCACAGGTACTACAAACAAAGAGATACTCTACGGCCTCGTCACTCCGCGACGTGGAGTGCTCGACCACCTGCAGATGCCCGCCGCAGCCTTTGCAGCGGTGCGGAGCCAGCTCACGTAGGCAGCTCACGAGAGGATCGACGGCGGATACAGACGATGAACCTTGCGGACAACTGACCACCAGGTCCGCGGTGGTCAGATTGCGACCGTCCTCGACGGTGGTTGCTGCGCGGCAGCACGGCGAGGAGGTCAAGAGGCTCGACCCGCGCCTTCGCCAGGCGCAGCTCGTGCTGCGCACGGCGGACGCGCCATGGCGTCGCCGGTGGGAGGTCGGCCACGAGCTCGGCGACGTGCACTTCGAGGGTGCCGCGTCCGCGCTGCGCGTGCATGGAGGCGTTGAGCCGCTGTAGCTGCGAGCCGTGGTGCTTCTTCGTGGCTTCGTTGAGCTTCCACTTCTTCATCATCGGGGCGTGGTAGTGCAGCATGGTAACCGAGGAGATGGCCAGTCCGCTAGCCTGCGGCGGTCGGATCCGTGCCACCTGCAGCACCCGCAGCGTCGCCAACGCCAGCCAGCTCGCCTCGGCCAGCGTCACGGGGCGGGCGGCAATTCAAGGGGCAGCCGCAACATCCAGAAAGGCTCGGGTCAGCTCGGCCTGCAACGCCCAGGGCAGCGAGGGGTGCGGCAGCATGGCTTCTGTCGGGGCGGCGGCCGCCTCCAGCTTCGCGAGCGCCTCACCCACCGAGGTGTGCGTGGCAGGGATGACTGCGTCCGCTACATAGGCACGGCAAAGGAGCTCCAGCAGGCGTTGCCGCTCCAGCTCGAGGACTGGCACGGCCCCCGGCAGGACGGGCACGTTCTGCAGCAAGGTGGGCCAGAAGCTCTCGCGAAGCGCAAGCATGGCAATGGATGAGGTCCTTGAGCCTGCATGGCGGCGGCATCCGGCTTCGACAGACAGACAGACAGACAGACACCCCTACATGGAGAGCACACGCGCGCGCGGTGCCTTTTTTTCCCGCTCAGAGAGTGTCCACGAGAGTCTGCAGCCGCGCTGCCACGCGACGGCCGCTCATCCGTGCGCACGATGACTTCACCACTGGCCGTGGAGGCAGCCTGCGGCACCAACGCGCCCTGCAGCTGCGGGAAGCGCTCGCAGATGTCGGCGCATGCGCCGCAGCCCACGCAGCCTGGCAGGTCCTCCACATCGATGTGCTCGGTTACTTTCTGATTATTTAATAATGGTATTTAATAAGCATAATAATCATAATAAGCATAATAATGCAAAAAAATCATAATGATAATATATAATCATATATAATCATATATAATCAAATATAATCATATATAATCAAATATAATCATATATAATCAAATATAATCATATATAATCATATAAAATCAAATATAATCATATAAAATCATATATAATCAAATATAATCAAATATAATCATATATAATCATATAAAATCAAATATAATCATATAAAATCATATATAATCATATATAATCATATATAATCAAATAAAATCACATATAATCATATAAAATCATATATAATCATACATAATCAAATATAATCATATATAGTCAAATATAATCATATATAATCATATATAATCATATATAATCAAATATAATCATATATAATCAAATGTAATCATATAAAATCACACACACATATATATATATATCACCATTGTTATAATATGTTCATAATGCTCTCCCTGGCTTCACCAAGGCACCGCATGCCACATGGCTCAGTGGCGCCATCTGCCGTGCATCGTGCAGTTCACGGATGGACCTGGGGCGATGGATGCGACAAGGGCGATGGCACAACTGGGAAAACAACTGACATAAGGTAAACCATGGGTTTCACTATTAAAATTGTCATATGGCAGTGTGTCAAAACCTTGTACCCCTGGTGAACATCAAAATAGCTGGTAAATGGATGTTCATCCCCCTAAAAATGGTATGTATAGGTATTGATCCATACCCATATATATGTATATACTTATGTATAATATATATGTATATACACATCATATTATATATATACACACAATATACACATATGACATGTACTTTTCATATGGGTCTAGTACCCCTACATTACCCATACTTCTCCCACGATAGTTTCGTGACTAACTATTATGGGATTTGGACCCGTATAATGGTTATTATGGGATTAACCTGTAGTGATGCTGGTTAAGGGTTATTAAGAATTATTATGACGGCAATTACTAACAAGGGGATTATTAGACCTAATTAGTGGCTACTAACAAGGGGATAACATGGGATTACTTAACCATCAAAGTGAATGGTAATCATCACTTTAATAATGGATTAATCATCACTAATTTGATGTATTAACCCCATTAACAATTTATTACTAACCCATTATTATGCTTATAACTATGAACCATTTACCATTCATATGATGATAACTAAGAATTACTGCAATTAATGATCATTAGCCCTTAACCAATGGTGACTATGGTTAGTAAGAATCAACTCATTGGTTAGTAACTATAGTTACTGGTTGGTGGTTATGATAATTACAATCATGATTGTAGTTATAATTATCATGATGATTAGAACAGTAATAGTAATAATAACAATAATAATAGGACATGATAAGGATCTTGGGATATAATAGCTGGGATATATTGAACATGATAAGGATATTATTCTTCCCAACTGAATAGAAAAATAAGAAATGTTCCAAACCACCAACAAGATAAGGATCTTGGGATATAATAGCTGAGATAGATTGAAAATGATAGGGATACTAGATGATATTAGATAATCTTAGGATATGAGCACAACTGGGAAAATGATAAGGATACTGTGGATGGTTGCGAAATCCTGCACCACCAAAAAGATTGTTGAAACCCGAACTAAATCATGGTATGTTTACCACCTATTAAATGGTAGAGGATTTCGCAACCATCCACAGTATGATAAGGATCATGGGATATAGTAGCTGGGATTTATTGAATTGAAAGTGATAGGGATATTAGATGATACAACAGGATATCATGGCGCTTTCTACCGTGGGATTGATATTGATGAATGAAAATTAATGAAAAGTCTAAATTGATGGCCAAGCCAACTTACCTATCGTTGGGGGGTCCCTTCCTTTGAAACGTCATATATGGAGGTTTCCTAAAATAGTGGTAGCCCTAAATCAGCAATTTATAGATGGGATTTTCATTGAAATAAAGATAAATAAATCATGTATTTAGCGGTACCACCTATTTTAGGAAACCCCCATATTTGACTAATTCTTTAACTTCTGCTTTCAAACCTGACATGTTATGAAGGATACATTGCCTGTAGCAAAACAAAGGGAAAATGATGGACGATGATAGTGAATATTTTTTTTGGCACCCGAGTTTGAGATTGACAAAGCCATGCAAGGAACCCCTGGCAATTGATTTTGGCGACAGCACCAGCACATCAAATCTGGTAGTCTGGGCTGCGCACTTTTTTGTTTGAAAGATCTGTGGGAGCTGGTCTCATACACCATTTACGTCCATTCCTAGATTGCTAAACATCATATGCCATATGCGCTCATTCGTGGCTAGAGTTCGTCCATCAACCCCAAACCAAGATTTCTCCGGTATCTCCTTCCTCTTCCATGATCCTGAAGCAAAACAAGGCCATGTTTCGCGCAGAAAGTCGTAGCCGTTCCCATGGGTCTTTCTGTCAACACGACATGTCACAAGGGAGGAAAGCGCTACAAATATTGGAGTTGCAGCTGAATTGCAGAGCTGTCGCCAACACAGTCTGGCATGCCCCAGGTGACGACTGACTTATCAGCCAAGATGGCAGCGAAGGCACCCCCAGTAACACCGAACATGCCCTGAACTTGCTGCACATTCTTCAGCTGATCTTGAACTACAGAGCTGTCACCACCATAGTATGGACTGCCCCAGGTAACGACGGATCCATCAGATAACATGGCAGCAAATGCCCCTCCTGTGGACCGAACTTGCTGCACATTCTGGAGCTGATCTTGAACTGCAGAGCTGTCGCCACCACAGTCTGGCATGCCCCAGGTGACGACTGACTTATCAGCCAAGATGGCAGCGAAGGCAGCCCCAGTAAAGCCGAACGTGCCCTGAACTTGCTGCACATTCTTGAGCTGATCTCGAACTGCAGAGCTGTCGCTGCCAAACATTGTACTGCCCCAGGTAACGACGGATTCATCTGCCAAGATGGCAGCAAATGCCCCTAGTGTGGCCTGAACTTGCTGGACATTCTTGAGCTGATCTCGAACTGCAGAGCTGTCGCCACCAGACCTTTGACTGCCCCAGGTAACTACGGATCCATCAGATAAGATGGCAGCAAATGCCCATCCTGTAGCCTGAATTTGGTGCACATTCTGGAGCTGATCTCGAACTGCAGAGCTGTCGCCACCATAGTATGGATGGCCCCAGGTAACCACGGATCCATCTGCCAAGATGGCAGCAAATGCCTGTTGTGTGGCCTGAACTTGCTGGATATTCTTGAGCTGATCTCGAACTGCAGAGCTGTCGCCACCATAGTATGGATTGCCCCAGGTAACCACGGATCCATCTGCCAAGATGGCAGCAAATGCCTGTTGTGTGGCCTGAACTTGCTGGACATTCTTGAGGTGATATTGAACTGCAGAGCTGTTGCCACCATAGCTTGGTCTGCCCCAAGTAACGACGGATCCGTCAGCCAAGACTGCGGCAAAAGCACCACCTCCAAAAAGACAATTTGTGCCCTGCACTTGCTGCACATCTTTGAGTTGATCTTGAACTGCAGAGCTGTTGCCACCATAGTTTGGATCACCCCAGGTAGCCACGGATCCAGCTGCCAGGATGGCAGCAAATGCCCCTCCTGTGGACCGAACTTGCTGCACATTCTGGAGCTGATCTTGAACTGCAGAGCTGTCGCCACCCTTGTCTGGCATGCCCCAAGTCACAATTCCATGACCCCCACAGCACCATATTGCAAAAGCTGCCGATGTTGCTGCCACTTTGGGCTGTTGTGCAACAACTGTTAAGTGCGCTCCTTCTTGGATTCCCGCAGTGAGCAAGGAGTCCTCAGGATTGGTCAGGACGTGTCCCTTCTCTGTGACAAGCTTCAGAAATCCTTGCCTGAATGACTTCTGCACTAGAACTTTCAGCTCGCCCACTGTAGAGTTTTGTGGAAGCGCCAGAGTCTCACCGCAACCACTCGGGAACGAGACATCTACTTTGAGCATTGCTTGTTCAGGATCCCAAATGGGGTCCCAAAAGCTTTGAGTCACAAGGAGGCCGAAAGCCTGCCAAAAAGTGAGTTTATGTTGTTTGTGTGAATGATTTCCAATGGAATTTCATCTAGCCAGATATATTGCCAGATTGAAACCTTGTTTTCAGATTTTTGCCAAATATTGACATATTTTTTTTTTACTAGAAACATGTAATTATAATTGTTTGTGGTTAATTCTAAACTAAAAATAACCTACATTCTATATAACATTGCCAAATATTGATGTATCGAGCCACAAATTTTCGGCGCAGAGATTTTGGTGATTCTGGTGGATCATACTCCCAAAAAACAGCGCTCATCCAACATTCCGGCTTTGACTCAAATGAAGGGTTCGTCAAAAGCCGATCAGTAGCCTTGTGAGAAAAGAAAACTGGGAGTTATGGATGTTCATTCCTGCAAACTTGGGTAAAATAGGTTTTGATCCATAGCTATATCGGGCTTCGAAAGTCAGGCAACACAAGTTTTCCACATGATTCATCATTTTGAAGGGGGAAAACAATGGTTAAGAGGGCTCACCCAATTTCAAAAGGACATTGATATGGATTTCGAAGTGAAAAATGATGTAGCCTCTAGCAATTTAACACACCTATGTAAAATCACCATGGCCATTTTCCATAGCTATGTCGAATTGAAGCTAGAGATAGGACTATCCAGCCATCAGGACTTCGACTTACACACTGGCGAAATTGCACAGTAAACAATTTTTTTGAATAAGTTATAAGAGAACATGTGGTAAGATTTCTGTACAATTAGAGTAATTATATACTGATTATACTGCTCTTGGCAGTAAACCAGTCAGTCTGAATGTGATAAGACTCGTTAGTTCTGAAATCCCTCCGTGTTATCGATCATATCCCGGTTAACTCATGATATCCCCATATACCCTCTGGTAATTTCTTACATAACGAACTGGAAAGATCCACCATTGAACAAATTCAAGGTTTATGGCAATGGTTGGAAAGATCCCATAGACGGCTTGAACTATCTCATTATATCGCCAGATTCGACTGGATGACCAGCTCCCACATATGGTAAAATGCTGGTGAATAGTGGTGAATAGTGGTTTATAGTGGTTGATAATGGTTGATAATGGTTAATATACTGATCATCGAATCTGGTTGGTGGTTTGAATCCCTCTGAAAAATGATGGACTTCGTCAGTTGGGATGATGACATTCCCAACTGAATGGAAAAATAAAATCCATGATCCAAACCACCAACCAAATATGGTTTGTAAATTCACAAGTTCTGGTTGTAGGTCCCATTATTGTAACTTCTTTAAACCAGCATTTTTTCGAATTAACACCTCATTCTTATCCGACATTTATCCATAACTACGCAATATAATCCCATAATTTCCAATCAGGGTATATAACATAGTTTCATTATCGATAAATGTAAATGAACTACTATAGGATCCATAGTTGTCCATAGCTATCCATAGTTCTCCATAGCTATCCATAGTTATCCATAGCTATCCATAGTTGTGCATAGCCATCCATAGTTATCCGTACAAGGTGGTGCCCCATACTTAGCTAAGTAGGTTTATAACTTTTTATTTATTTTTTGACGAGGCCAAATGATTAGCTGTATATATATTTATATATATACAATGTTTTTAGCCCCCCCAGTTATAAGATGGTCTATAAACCCCATTAACTATAGTTATAGGTACCATAAACCATAGTGAAATTGGAGTTATGTTCACCAACTGAACGCTATCGTTTGGGGGCCCCACTTTGTATATATTCATAGGGGTTACCAACAAACATCACTGGGGCGGCACCTTGTAACATATCCGATCCAGGTAGCATGGCCAATCAGCTAGATACCATGTAAAAATGACAAATTGTTAGCTGGTGAACGTGGATAATCCCATACCATCCAAGACTAGTTAGGATTATATAGTTTCTACCCATCCAGTCGATTGACCTAGTAAATATGGTTTATACATTGTTTATGATATAAATATGGTTTATCGTATACAGCTAGAGGTTTATAATCTCCAGTAACTATAGTTATAAGTACCATAAACCATAGTTATTGTCATATATGTGTCATGATCATAATCTATAAATACACCATATAAAAACATGTACATAGAAAATAGTTGATTTACCTGGTAAAGATGCTGATTTTCCACAGATTGTATACATTGTCCATTAATCATCCATTAATCATCCCATTAATCATCCCATTAATCATCTCATTAACCATCCAGTTGATTTATAATCTCCAGTAACTAGTTCGTTATAAGTACTATAAACCATAGTTATTGTCATTAACCATAGTTATTCGTCATGTATCCAGTCGATTGACCATCCGAAAAAATGTTTGAAAAGCCTTCGCCGTATGACACCCAGATCTTCTACCATCCACTGGAGTGAACTCGCCAGATTCGACTGGACCAGCGAGCTCCCCCAGTGGCTTAATGGTGGTTAATAGTGGTTTATAGTGGTTGATAATGGTTAATATACTGTTAATACTGGTTAATATTGATGGTTGTTATATGGTTAATGATGGTGAATAATATCTGGTTGGAGGTTGACCTTTGACCTACCCCTCTGAACAATGATGGAGTTCGTCAGTTGGGATGATGACATTCCCAATATATGGAAAACATGTTCCAAACCACCAACCAGTAATAATCCGTTGCCGTTTACCTATTGGATTATATTATATTAGTCTATGACAATAAAATAGAATCTTATAATCCAAAAAAATCCAAAAAACAACCTTCCTCGGGTTATTTAACATAACCATGGAAAATCACCATTTTTAATAGGTAAACCATCTATAAATGGGCCATCTATACCATGGCTATGTTAAATAACCAGAGGGTATCTCATTATTGCTTACTCTGATAAAAATCAATGCCAATTATTCACCACTATCATGAAAATTACCATGGATTACCATGTTTCATGACCAATTTTTTCATCATAGCAGTGGTTCATCCTATGTTTTTTTCGCAAGCACCCTTTTTTGAATTGTAACTTACCGAGAAAGTGCTCTCCCAAAAGATAGAAGCTTGCAAAACTCTGCAAAGATCATGATACCCTCTGGTAAACGTTTACATAACAAACTGGAAAATCACCATGCTATCAATGGGTAAATCCACTATTTCTATGGCCATTTTCACCATTTTCAATGGGTAAATCCACTCTAAATGGCCATTTTCAGTAGCTATGTTGACATTACCAGAGGGTACATGAGTTTCTGTCTTATGGGGAGTGCTATAAACTCACCAAGCCCCACTAGCAGCTAAGCTTTGTAGCGATCATCAATAACCGAGTATCAATCCCGTCCCCCTAATTATATAATTATATATAAACATCTATAATAAATAACCTAGTATTAAACATCTATATATAATCAATAACCTAATATTAAACATCTATATATAATTATATATAAACATCCCCCAAATGGTCCTGGAAAATTATGTGTCATCATGTGTGAATCCCCTATTACACCATGGTTTATGAGAGGTGTTTAATATCCCACCACCATTCATTGGGTATAAACAAAAACAATTCCCATAGTTGAAAGTTTCATGGGAGGTGTTTAATATACCCTACTAAACCAAACCATGTTTTATGAGTTGAAAAAAATCATATATATATATATAATATATATATCATTATATATCAGAATGTATTCTATATTAAATATACCATATATACATTGCCAATCTTAGATACCCTGCAAAAAATGACAAATTCTTTGCTGGTGAACGTAGATATTCCCATAATACCATCCAAGACTAGTTAGGATTAGTTTGTATCCATGTAAGATTGAGCTAGTATCATAAATCAGCAACCAAAATCCAATTGTTTTCACCACCATTGATGTTGGTTAAATCACCATTTTCCCATGGTTTTTCACATTACCCAGATTCATATCCCATATTAAATATCTATATACCATATCATTATATATCAGAATGTATTCTATATTAAATATCCCATATATATATATACAGTATATATAATCCCAGCAATTGGGGGATTTCCCACGACTCGTCCACGACTCGTCGAGCGCGAGCAATCGAGCAACTCATCGACTCGTCCCTCATGAAGCAAGCGTGCCCCCAGCTTGGTGGCACGCATCGCCTAGGCGCAGTTTTTTTTTAAAGGACGGTCCAAAAAGACAGAGGTGGTTTTTTTGGTGGTTTATAGTGGTTGATAAACCTATAATGGTTAATGATGATTTATATAGTGGCAATATACCTGGTTAATGGTTAATAATGGTTGGTAATAGTGGTAATATACCATTATAAACCATTATAATGGTTAATATACCTGGTTAATAATGGTTAATATTGATGGTTGTTATATGGTTAATGATGGTTTATAATATCTGGTTGGTGGTTGACCTATCCCTCTGATGATGGAGTGAGTAACAGTTGGGATGAGTATTCCCATCTGAATGGAAACATAATCCAAATGTTCCAAACCACCAACCAGATATATACCATAACATTAATGGGAACATCATAGTGACTAACATTCATAGTGATTGATGGTGCTTCAGAGTGATTAACTTCTATCATGATTAATAGTGACTCATGGGAAAATAATCTATCAATGGTGACTACTAATGATTAATAGTGAATAATTATAGGATTTAGCCTAGGGTACACGTTTACATAGATGTGCAACACCCATGGTTTCCCTACGAAAATAATCTGCAAATAGTGGCTTTTCCACATCTATGTTATGTTAGTTTGCTGAAGGGTATCCTCGTTTACCCATGCAGGAAAAAATGGTGATTTATAGTTTTTTTTATGTAAGCCAAGTTGGTTTATAACTCCAAGAACTATGGTTTACGGTAGATGGAACTGTAGTTAATGCGGGTTTTTAAACCAACAAACGTCAGGGGTGGCACAATAGGTGGGGTATTTGGGATATGGGATGTTTGCTTCTATCGGACATATTCTGTTGAATGTGGTTTGAAGACTACGATGAATTACAGTAGATGGGATACACATCCATTGGTTACGGGATGCAAACGGCTCGCAAATAAGAACATGTGCGATCCGACAAACAAGAAAAGTTCATCTCTTCCCTGGATCACATTATTTCATCATTAAATCACCCCCCATGAATCAAAGCCTGCGGAAAAATAAGGATTGGATCTGTTGCTTTTGGGTGCTATGGGAGGTATAAAAAATATTGAAGATGAGATTCAACATCAATTCATCTCCTTGAAGGAAACACTTGAACAGTCGAAATGGGTGGTTGACATGGCTGATTCAAGCCGACGACTCACCGGTTATCGGGACTTGGTCTTTGGCATGAGCCATTGCGTGACGGGTAAGTGAGCTCGGGTGTGTCTCGGAAAGCCTGGAAGGTGCTGACTCACATTTGCAACTGAAGTGCCAAGCTCCCAGGGCTGATACCACTGGTTCCATGTGGCGCCAAAGGGTTCCGTGGCAGTTCCATCGTGGATTCTTCCCAAGCAGCGACGGATGGCAAGCCTACGGATGCGCAGTGGGTCCCTGAGCATATTAAGACATTTTACCATGTCGTCAGCCACTGGTGTGGTATGCCGCCACTGGAGAGGCTTGCATGTTGCAGAACTCGATGACTTCTTGGATGTGGTACCATATCGGTGTAAATCCTAATGCCATGGTTTTCACATCAAAATAGCTAGTAAGTGCATGCTCATCCAACCCAAAACGACATTGAACGCCATTGATCCAGGCAGCTACAAGTACCACCCAACACAGAGTTTGATTCAACATCCCCAACACCGAAGAAAAGGTCTTCGCAACCTGAGATCTGTTAGCCAATCGTTTCCTCTACATCTTTACCAGCCGGTAATGTAACACAGGAAGTAGCTCATGTATAGATAATTTACCCATTAAAAATGGGAATTGTGCATCGCTATATTGCATTATCAGAGGGTAATCATCATTGACGCGGTGTAAGCTTGTCTAGGTAGTCGCTGTTTATATCAGTGATATTCTGGTTTTTGTGGTTTCAAAACATACATGCAGCCCTACATACCCCCTGGTAAACTAACGTAACTATGGAAAATCACCATCTTTAATGGGTAAATCCACTACAAATGGCCATTTTCAATAGCTATGTAAACGTTTACCAGAGGGTAATTGGGATCATCATCCAATGATTCAACGAAGACCTCCACAAAGGTTGGTGATATGATCGGGAAAACTACACCATTCCGAGGGTGACACCCGGGCTTTTTTGGTTCTCCCCAAGTCTTCTGGAGATGGAGCCCATTTTGATGATTTTTCATGGCTCAAAAGCAACAGCCTGCAAATTTACCCTCTGGTAATTCAACATAGCTATTGAAAATGGCCCATTTATAGATTGTTTACCTATTGAACATGGTGATTTTCAATAGCTATGTTAAATTACCAGAGGTAATGTTATCAACATATCCTCCATCTGAACAGTTTTTTGCCTCCTTTGATAACCCTTACTAACCACGTTCTCTGCTGAAGTTGGCCAGACCGGAAATTAACTTACGATCGCTGAACATGTTCCCACATGGCAAATCTTTTACAATACCCTACAGAGAATGTAATTTCCAGATCGATACAGCACACATCAGGGTATATCTGGATAGACTAAAATAACCCGACAATCGAAATATGGTTACGCGCAGATATTTCATCGTGGGTTAAATTGCATGTTTGCTTTTTCCGCCATAGTACCCTAATTCTTACTATTACTAACTACTAACCATCATTTTAGTGATATCGCAATGAGGTCATTGTAATTCCAGATACTCTAGGGTAAACAAACGTTTACATTGACGTGGAAAACCTATGGTTTCCCCAGAACATATATCATCTAGAAGTCTAACATCATCCAGAAACACATAGGATGAGCTAACTCCAAACGTTTACCGGGTATATACTCCAACAGGTGGCAAAAACACATTGCACAGCAGCCAGGATTGAAGGGGCCTCTGGATGTTCAGAGTCCAGAGGATGGAGCACGAAGATGTGGGACAAACCAATATCCTGCGCCGGACATAGCACGTCGTCATGCCTTTTGCGTAGCCTTTGATGAGATGAAGAACAAAAAACACGGGATTATGTGGTACCGGCAATTTGTTACACTTCGCTATTGAAAATACCCCATAGTTAAATAGTTGATTTACCCAGCTACAAAATGGTGGATCTTTCCAGTTCGTTATGTAACGTTTACCAGAGGGTAAACCCCAATGATGAATCATCCACCAAGTCACCAGTTTTTCTGGGATTCAGACCATCTCCAAATGGAAGGCTGATGAAGATTCGATTGCCAACATCTAATTACTGGTTGGTGGTTGAGCTCGTCTACTCCTCATGAATGGTTAATATTAATGGTTATTATATGGTTAATGATCTTGAATAATATGGTTTACTGCTTTGTGGTTGAGCCTACCCCCTTCTGAAAAATGATGGACTTCATCAGTTGGGATGATTTTTCCCAACTGAATGGAAAGTCATAAAAATAATGTTCCAAACCACCAAGCAGATTTAGTTGGGGAGTCAAGTGCCGCGTTTGTAACAAAGGCCTCAAAAACTCACGCTAACGAACTTTCCAAATCGAGTTTGATAAGACCCAGTTGTAGCTTCTGACAGCAAACATGCGGGATATGGGCTGTTCACTATGAAGAAATGGATATGCGAACGAAACTGGGGGATATGATGAGATATGTTTCATATGATTTACCCCTGAGAGTGGATATTTAGGACGCCCAAAGGGGAGCATTTTTTAAAGCCAACAGAAATCATGGCTTTTCCTGCAAGGTGGTGCCCTCAAGATACACTGTATCTACGGTTGGTGAGCTTTTAAACCATTCAATACTTGGGGGGGCACATTACTTTAATTATGAACCCAATGATATCAAATAGCCATTACTGGAAAAATCTCTCATTTCCTATATCAAATAGTTTTCATCATTTTTGACTGGAAATAATCAAAACCAAAACATGAGAGATTTTTTTCCATAGCTAGAGAGTACTCCGCGGAAAAATCTCTCCATCAAGTTTCAAGGCCGTCGAGGAAGCCTCTGACAGCGCTTCCTATTGTGCAGGAATTCCTTGTGGTGAACCAGGGGTTGGTAACTGTCCCATTTTGGGAATATTGGACATCACCTGAAAAAGTAGCCATTATAGACAATATACCTAATGGTTGGGTGATGTTCAATGGGGACATTTAATGACCCATGTGAACTCGGGACAAGTGTTGCTGCTTCAAAGATATCATGTTTTATACATCTACAAAGCTGGCTTTGTCTGAACATAGGCTGTCCTAGGATCCACTTCTTCATCATCCCATTTAAAATGCCAGTTGGGGAAGATATCACATTTCCAGACAAACGCATACATCGACTAATGCCCTGCGTTCTAGAGCAGATCGCAGATTTCTATGTAAGGGACGGTACATCCTATAGCTTTGATACAAGATTCTTCCGAAAAAACTTGCAAAGCCACGCTCATCATAGTCAGTTCAGCCAAAGTTCAGCATTTTTTTGCTAATCTCTTCAGCATTAATGCAAAGTTTTGCTAGTCTCTTGCTTTTGGCTGCTGCTGCAATCGCCTCTTCACGATGCGCACATCGAATCGATGCAGGTTCCATTGGTCCATCTCTGCTAAAGTGATGTGCTGGGATGGCTTACCCATGAAATATTATGGTCAGTATATTCCACCGTACCTGGTAATTTACCATGTAATTCCACATTCAAAAACAATGCATTGAATATGCTCAAACAACATCGCATCATTCTGTGTTACTTGCTTACCCTAGATGAATAAGTAATATGTGTTTTCCTATTTAAGATCCCCTTAATTCTCGGTTATGACGAATATTGTAATGGGATATGTATACATGTAGTATGCAATCACATATCAACATTTTAAAAACAGCAATCCGATTCTGTACCATCAATTTTAATCTCCAGTAGCTATAATTATAAGTACCATAAACCATAGTTATTGTAATATATTTGCCATGATCATAATCTATAAATACACCATATAAAAACATGTACATAGAAAATAGTTGATTTACAAAGTAAAGATGGTGATTTTCCACAGATTATATACATTATCCATTAATCATCCATTAATCATCCCATTAATCATCTCATTAACCATCCATTAACCCTCCATTAACCATCCAGTTGATTGACCTAGAAAAAATAATAATATGTTCAGTAACTAGGAGGTTTATACATATATTTAAGCATCCAGTTGATTGACCTAGAAACCCTCCATATACAGTTAGAGGTTTATAATCTCCAGTTATAAGTACCATAAACCATAAACCATTTATGTTGGTTAAATCACCATTTTCTCATGGTTATTGCCATATATTTGCCATGATCATAATCTATGAATACCTGGATATGTTCATCTCCGCCCCAGCCCAAACCGTCCACGCCCCATCCACTTCAGAATCCACCTCTTGTCGCGGGGCGGCGGCGCCACATGTGGCACCCAAGGCCTGCATACAATTGGGACATAGCCCAGAATATGTGAAAAACATATGTATCATTAAGAGCTTCGGTTTTGAGTCCATTCCGCAGCAGTTGAGCACGAACGTTATTAGGGGGCTTGTGAAACGTGCACAACTCCTATGAAACGTGCACAACTTCTATGGAATGTGCACAACTTCTATGGAACGTGCACAACTGCTATGGAACGTGCGCAACTGCTATGAAACGTGCACAACTTCTATGATTTATATAAGTTTTCAAACACTGCAAAAAGCTCTTAACGATACTATACCCATATATATCTATATATGGTCACCCCCCCACGACCCCCTGACATGCTGTTTGTACTGTGATTTACAATATAACATGCTCATTTTTTATGTTCACATCATTATAACATACATATGTAAAGTATGAGAAATTATATTTATCTATACATGATGAGAGAGAGTATTATTCGCTTCATTACACCCTTAGAAAAAAAACAATATAGTAATATAGTCCATCATATATTCTGGGTAATAAACATAAACTATATACCCCAGAATATACGATGGAATTTCAATAAAAAATGATCCCAGATATCTATGGACATATTCTGACCTAAAATGATGAATATAAACGGGATAACATTTATTGAAATATCATTCGCATTTGTATCCATATGTAAAATTTATATAATGGGTATATAATGGGTTTATGGCAAAACCAAAGAATTGACAAATGAAAGATGATCTTTGATGAGGCTTTACGCTCCAGTAATCCCCCAACTATTGGGAATAGCATCTCCAACTGATGGGGATATATAACCTAACAATCATGATATTGTTGGGGAATCTGTTGAATCAGTTTCAGGACAATCAGGATATTCAATGTTTTTGAGATATAATTGAATGAATACATACATACATTACATTACATTACATTGCATTGCATTGCATTACATTACATACATCTCATGATGTTTAGTTGGGATACCCTCCAGTGGAAAATCCCCTATCAATGGAACTTTTAATTTGGAGGATTTCCATTGCCACGGCCATGATTACCAAAGGCTATTTTTGGTGGGGATGTGTTTCAGTTCAGGGAAAATAATAGTGGTTATATATATATATATATGGTTATATATATACATGATGGGATTATAACATATTATATAATATACAACCAGTTGGTGGTTTTAACCATCTTGAAAAATATGAAAGTCAATGGGAAGGATTATCCCATATATGAAATGGACAATAAAACATGTTTGAAACCACCAACCAGAATACCATCTTAATTGGGAAACCTATTCCATTGTATTTGAATGGGGTGTAGTGGGTATACTCTCTGGTAAACGTTTACATAACCATGGACGATCACAATGTTAATGGGTAAATCAACTATACATGCTAAACTAAACTAACATAACTATAGAACAATCTATGAAAATCATCCGGTTGAATTTTGGCAAATCAATGAACTAAATGGCCATGACTCACTCGTTTTTTGTTCCAACAATTGGATTTTTTAAGGAATGTTTCAGTTCAGGGAAAATCCCTCTGGGTACTGATATCTCGGATAGATAGTCGGAATGTTTATCAGTACCTCTTGACAAGAGGTACTGTTAAGGCGAATGTAGGATATGTACTGACTATACTATACGTGCCTGTTAAGGATTGATCAATTTATTTCGCTGGGTGTATGCATAAATCAGAGATACTGATCTATGCAAGGTTTATTCAATGGGAATTCCAGGATCCTAAAATGGAGATACTGTACCATATAAGGTCATATTTTGTGGTGATATTCACATACATAGGCCTAAAAAATAGGCCTTATATATGGTAGGTACCTCCATTTTAGGATCCTGAAATTCCCATTCACTAGTTCGTTATATCTACCATAAACCATTGTTAAGCCACTTATAAACCAACGGTTCACGCTATCGACTAGGGGCCCCATCCTGTAGTGATCTATGCAAGGTTTATTGTCTATGTAAGGCCAATGGAAGGACATATGGGTTTGTCTGAAAATAGGGTATATTCCCAATTATAGCCATTTAATAGGGATAATGATCATTAACCATTGGGTTTAGGGGTACACTATTTTCAGACACACCCATATCCACAGAGTTTTGACCTCGTATTGTACTGGTACAATACCTCCATAGTCCTGGGGTCCTGGAAATCCCAATGAAAGGGATGCCGATCTCATCCATTATCCCTTTATGAAAATGTCTATGGTTGATATGTTTAGGCTGAAATATGTTCACCCTTATCTAGTAAGCATATGATAAATATGATTGGAGAATGAACGAGATATTTGAATCTACAGCATATCCAACATCAGGAGACACTTGTCAATATGTTACATGATGTTACATGCACAATCAATTATGATTCTTAATTATCGCTTGGATTATTATTTCTTAAGGTCACATTTTCCTCTTTAGTCTTCTATATGGGATTGTGTCAAAATTTGGAGCCCACGAATGCCCACGAATTCACTCCCGTTGATCTGCCAATTTCTGCCAATTTGGTCCCCTGATCCAAGCAGGACCCAAGGACCCAAAACTTTCTCAAAAGCAATATTTCTTGAATCCCCACTTTCCATCACTTTCCAAGGTCTTTTCCATGTTTTTCATTCAAATCGCCAAACATCCACGTCATTCTGAAAGTTTTCTCCGAGTTTGAAAAAGCCCAGATTTCCCCCCCAGATTTCCGGAGACGGAGACGAGGCCTGCAGCTTGTCCCAGACATTGCGTACGCCCAGCAGAAAGTTCTCAAAGTCCATCGCCGTGAACTGCGAACGGAAGCGTCTGAGATGGCACGAACAAAGCGTCGGAGAATCCAAGACTTCTATGGTGATAGCTATGGTGATGACTAACCACTATTAAGAAATGGTGATTTAATGGTTAACAATGGTGAATAATGGGATGATAATGGGATTTACCCTCTGATAAACGTTTACACTTCGCTATTGAAAATGGTCCATGTAGTTCGTTGATTTACCTATTAAAGATGGTGATTTTCCGCTATGTAAACGTTGACCAGAGGGTAACACATGGAGAAGCTACGCAAGTATCGGATTGAATGTGAACACACTGATAAAACCATGAAAATGCTAGGGAAACACATGGCATGAAGTGGCCATATTCGTCCAAACTGGCCCAAGGTGCATCCAATCGGGATATCTATGTCTGGATATATCGGAACAACTGCTTGGTGGTTTCAACCTACCATCCTGGTTGGATAATATTAATGGTTAACAATGGTTAATATTAATGGTTATTATATGGTTAATGATGGTGAACAATTTCTGGTTGGTGGTCGGTTGAGCCTACCCCTCTGAAAAATATGAGTTCGTCAGTTGGGATTATGACATTCCCAATATATGGAAAAATAATCCATTCATGTTCCAGTCACCACCAACCAGGATATGTCTGGGTAAAGGAACAAACATATCAACCTGAAAAAGTTACGGGTCATTTGAAGATACCCTCCAGTAAATTAACATAGCCATGGAAAGATCCACCATTTTGTAGCTAGGTAAACCATCTATTTCAATGGGCCATCTATACCATGGCTATGTTATTCATTACCAGAGGGTAGGAATCCCCGTTAAACCGAATCAGAAATTCATCCCGTTTCTATCCCCATGGTATCCCCATGGTATCCCCATCTATTGATGATAAAAGGCACCTTGGACCCAAGGCACGATTTGAACAAATGCGGATAAATAATCCATGATATTCCCGAAAAAATATGCAAACATAATCCATGATAAAAAATGGGACATTAGATAGTGATATTGGATTATCACAGTATATTCACGATATATTTTCTCATTAGATTGTGATAATCCATGAGATTCCCTAATATATCAGATAGTAAATTTCCCTCTAATAACCAATCACCAGGGCATTTGGACACTATACCATATATTGAGGGTTGATTACCCATTAAGACACGATAAAAATTGCCGCTTCATCACCATCTGTGATATATGATATATGATGGAATCTGGTAATCAATCTATCAATATTTATCATCCATGAACTATTGCAATATATTTTACCATAGATAGTTAATCATCTATCATCCATTACAGTAATTAGTACCAATTACCATATATATATACCATATTACCATATATCTTTAACAATTTCTTTAACCGTAACCATATATTGATGGTTAATCATTCAGATCAACCATCAAAATCTTGGGTCCACCTGTGGTTTTCCGGGTCTTCGACTTCCACCTTTGACCCAGCCTTTGCGGCGATCGCGCACCGTTGTCGCTGTGTGAAATGATAGTGATGGTCACAAACTGCTGTACTTCCCAACAA
This sequence comes from Cladocopium goreaui, assembly GCA_947184155.2. Taxonomy (NCBI): domain Eukaryota; class Dinophyceae; order Suessiales; family Symbiodiniaceae; genus Cladocopium; species Cladocopium goreaui. The sequence goes on along the minus strand of CAMXCT020000269.1, from coordinate 723,399 downwards.
ATGACAAAGTCCATAAAACTTGAGAAGTACGACACACACACACACACCACAAAAACATGTCGTTTGTTGTCATGTTTACATAGAATTTCCAAACTAGTCTCTCATTGATCATAAAACCTGACCATTTGAACAGCAGACACAGGGCATTGACAGGACAACTAAGGCATGGAAAGTTCAACATAAAAAAACGAGGATCTTAATCATCTTAATCCAAGAAAACTTGAACTTTAGAAGAAATCCGGAATGGCACACTTATTAGGCTTTCTAACTTACCTTTGAGGAGTATAGTATCTTGTGGTTCAATCTTGCAGTGCAGTACTGAGCCATGTTTTGCCGTCATGAACGCCACACCTGGACTTGAGATTCGAAAACTGCAACGGATAATGGCCCTGAGGCTTCAAGTGGGGAGTATAACATCCGTGGCCAAAAACAAAAACAACATCTGGTTGGTGGTTTCAATGCCTCTCAAAAATATTAGCCAGTTGGGATGATGACTATTCCCAACTTTTCATGGAGAGTCATTCAAAATTCCATGGGTCCAGTTAGATTGGATCATCAGATCATCATCCCCAATCTGCTTGGGGAAATCCATTCATGTTCCAGTCACCACCACCAAGCAGATATTATGGATATGTATATATAAAATATTATAAAATATATAGAAAGTCTCTCATGTTGTCCAACTATTCGTCAATTTGCCGAATGAATTTCTCATAGAATTGGATGATGGGAAAATTTACAGGAAAGCCCTATATTTGATGGTAAAAACCATGGTTTCCTGTAGATTTTCCCTTAATCCAATCCAGTGAATTTCTACACTCTCCAAACCGCCATATTTCCGCATCATTTCCACGCCTCATGGGATGGTCACGATCATCCCCCAAGGACATCTGACCGATTCATCGGAATTGTGATTAACCATCAAAGCTTAAGTACACCTGGTACCCGGCCTGGTAAACGGGCTAACATAACGAACTGGAAAGATCCACCATGCTATTAATGGGAAAATCAACGATCAATATGATAAATGGCAATTTTCAATAGCGAACTGTTAGTTTACCAGAGGGTACACCATGCAAGCATCAATGGGAGGTTCGGGCACCTTGGGCCTTGTCAACTGCTTTTTGACCCATTGCTATGTGAGAGTGCTTAAACTTAAATTCTGCTTCAATATGGTTCAATGCACGATTAGTTGTGGGTCAAAAGCCTGTAGCTGTTTTCTAGAACAGTAGGTTTCCTAAAATGGAGGTACCGTCATCATCCATTTATTGCTAGGATTTCCCCTCACAAAAACCATCCAGCTATTGGGGTACCCGCATGACTTAGGAAGCCTCCAACAGTATTGCTTTATCCCAGGATTCATGGAACAGTTGAAACTTGGGGTTGCAACAATAACCACCCATCACTAAAAATAGTTTATATGACCTAAAAATTTATGGTGATATTGGGGATGGTTCATGGCATTGTTTTACTAGCATTACTTGGGGTTGTGAATAACTACGGTTTCTTTTACGTTTCTTGATCTTGATGATCTTGGTCCATTCGTATCCACATGCTTCTGTCTGAAAATAGGCTACTTGGTGGCTCATCCCACTTAGTAAGTGGGCTATAACCCCAGTTATAAATGGGATAAGTAGGGTTAATCCACTTATAATTGGGGTTATAACCCACTTACTAAGTGGGATGAACCACCAAGTATACCCCAAAATAAGCCTTTTGAATGGGCAAATGATCATGAACCACTGGAGTTGGAAGTAGTTTATTTTGAAACAAACTCACATCATCCATCATCATCTGGTTGGTGGTTGAGCCCTACCCCTATGAAAAATGAATGACGGATCGTCACTTGGGATGATCATTCCCAACTTTTTATGGAAAATCATTCAAAATTCCATGGTTCCAGTCACCACCAACCAGTGAAGTGCCTTTTTCCCGCAACAACTTTGGATGCGCTGAAACGAACAAACTGGCGCTGAAGCGTCTGAAGCCTCTGGTGAAATCGACTGTTTCGAGCTGTTTTGGGTTGCAGCGGTTTCCCGAGGGCTGGAAGCAGAACCTATAATTGGTACTCCCTCCGAATCGGATAGGTCTGGGATCCAATTACTGTAAACAACTCGACTTTTAGATCTTTTTGCTGGGGAGACCAAACAATTCCTGTCTCAGGGGTCCCACCATTCTTAGACACCCATACTGGGACCCAGCACCGTGCATCATGTCCTTTTCCCAAAGAAAGTATATACCCGGCCTGGTAAAAAACTAACAGTTTGCTATTGAAAATGACCATAAAAATAGTGGATTTACCCATTAAAAATGGTGATTTTCCATGGTTATGTAAACGTTTACCAGAGGGTAATGACAATTCTTGGGCTGATTGATTCACATCATGATCAATCCGTAGCCTGGTTGTTGATTTTGGGAACATATCGCATTTCAGGTGATTGTACCACTGACCCAAGCCCATCGGCCAACTTTGCTCACATTTTCGCTTCAACATGAACCCCGCAACACGTTCCATGGATTGGTTTAATGGACACCCACTTACAGGAAATCATGGTTTTGACAATTAAATAAAGCGCTATCCTCTCCCTTTATCCAAGTCTTCGATTGAAACTGCCAACTCAGTGATATATTGGTCGTATATACCCAAGTTCTGTCAGTTGCACCGTATTTGATGAATCTAAATTATATCTTGTCATAATATCACAGCATATCATATCAACACATGTCAAATACATCAAAACATTATGCATAAAACTACGACCTATATCATACAGTGCATTTAGTTTCATCATTATATATATATATAATCAGAAATGCAACATCACAAATAATATACATCCCAAAGAATCCCAACTCCATTGGGGCCCTCGTGCGCCTCCGGTACGTCAAGGACAAGTCGCCCAGGTACCCAGGTCCCGGTCCAGGCTGTAATGTTAAGCTCAAACATGTTCGACATGTGATAGCACATGTTCATAAAACATAATCCTGATTCAATTGTGATAATCCACAATCATCCCCATATTTTGGGTATAGACATCAGACCAATACCTATCTCAAAACCTTGTTTTTCCCCCAACGCTTCTCGTGGACTATGCACATCTGGTGCTGCCTGGAGTCTCAGACTGGGACAGTTGGCTGGCAAAGGGTCACAAACACATTGGGAAATAGTCCATATGTATTATGTTTTCTTTTTGGGGGCCATACCTGATCACATGCTTATCATACATTTTGACCCTGTTCCAACCTTTGCACGTGTAAGTGCAGAAGCGCTAAATACTTTTGAAGTGTGCGCAGTGTCAAAGACGATCTATGAGTGCGGCGCCCTATACGCCCTATGTAACCCACAAAGGATTCTGCCTTCAGCAACATATAGTGTCTGGGGTTTAAACGCGTCTCCCCTGCGTCAATCCCAGCGTGATACAAGAAGTGATGCTTTGGTAGCAGCGCAAAACAATTTCTTCCTGGCTCTTTCCCCTTAGCTACTTGTCCCTGTACATGTAAATTACCGTAGGTCTGCAAGTGCAGCAAACAGTGATATTGAAACTCATTGGCTTCAGCCTCAGTGAAAATGTTGTTGGCGGAGTCCATGATTTCCACCATGCGAGCGTAAGTCCAAAGACAAGTTGCTAGAGTCTTCTCCAGCCATGTCGCTGTATCGCGGGATGCCCAAGACACAGCACGATCAGCCAGGAAAAATGAAATTGTTTTCCCAGCAATGGCCTTTGAATTCAGCACTGGCCACATTTGCCGATGTCGTCTGTTCACCCTGGCAACTGTAAAGCGAGGTTGGCTACAAGCGAGTTTGCGGCCCTTTTTCCAAGCTAAGCAATCAGCATGAGCTTCTTGCAAGGCAGCTTGAAGTTTCTCATCATACTTGCCCGGGCCACCCAAGTTTCCCCACAAACCAGTTTCACAAAGCACCACTAAAGCGGAGCCATTCAGTGTTTTGCCAGTCCCCAGGTATTGGCCATGGGCCATATCATGAAGAACTCTCTTGGGATGTGACCCTGGTATCAAGTAGACTGCTGAGCCTCAAATCATGGGGTTTGATTTGATCAATAAATAACAAGCCACACACACAAAAAAAAAAAAGAACTGCAAGCAATCAAAACAAAAACAGCCATAGCTAATCCAGGTGAAAGAACGGTTGACAAGGTCTTCGCGTCGATAAGTTCTGATAGTGGATCTGTGCAAAGCAGAAGGTGTGAAGTCGCCGAGTGTCATCCCAGGCAAATCATGACGCTTCTTGCATTCACAGTACCCGCAAAAGTCATTACCCCGGTAATCGAACAAGTTACCATAGTGTTGGTTCACCCACTTGAGATCTCCCTGCAAACTTGACAACATGAAACTGCAACCGCTTTCCAACCATGGATAACCACGTTCCTGTGCCAACCTTGGGGTGACCATCATCTTGATTCGCTCTGAAACTGCCGTCATCAAGTCATTGAATGTGTAAGCACACTCCTCATGTTCAGAAAAAGCTGTGATCAGGTAGTACCGGGACTTGAATGAACTCTGTGTTGATAGGTCGCTGGACCATGCAACTATTGACATTGAACCACATTCGCTGTTTCGATATGCTTGCACATCATCACCATACAGCGATAGGGGAACCATGTTGTCCCAATTGTTGGCATGGTTGTAGGATGGGTGTGACCTGAACCATTCGCAGTAGTTCCGGCAGTGTTCCCAATACTGTTTCAAAAGTCATCTGGGTAAATGAGGGGCAAGTTCTTCTTCTCAATGCAGGACTTCTTAGGATTCCACATACGCACAGGTGCCGTAGAAATTTTGGCCCCAAATCGTTTCCCAAAAGTTGTGATAACCATTTGACAGTCACGTTCGATGTTGGCTTTGTATCGGCCATCAGCACCAACATGACTCAGCTTCCCAACCAAATCATTGTGTGGGATGTTCCCGCCAACAGACTTGCACCATTCAACTGCTGATTTTGCCGTTTCTTGAGCCTTAGTTCAGAAAGCCAATGGCATTAAACAGGAAATCATTGAGGTCACTTTGGGGAACAAAACACCTATGTTTTCATGGCTAAGAAACTGTTGTAGCTGAATGCTTGCCACTTGCATAGTTCTCAAGTAGAAGTTCCCCTAAAGGAGCAGGTGCCACGGGTTTCCTGTCATATCCCCTGGTCGCTTCCAGCACATGAGGGGCAACGAATGGGGTGATCCGAGGTCTCTTGGCGCAATGGGCTTCGTCAGGATCCTGCAGTGAACAAAGGTGTGGATCTTGAGTGCGGGGACCCTTGAAACCAGATAACACCCAAAGATATACATATCTTAGTGGGAGTAATATAAAGCTTTCTTTGACACCCCAAACTTCAAACCCAAGTTTGTCCTTTAAACCATCCAGGAAGTGAGTAGGATAGTGTCCTGCCCCAGATACGAAGTTGAAAGCACACATGGTGAACTGTTGTTTCGCAAAAGAATATGCACACATATTGCAAGGTTTTTTTTCTTCTGGTTCAGCTCCGAAGTCAATCTGAGATTTGATTCATCACGTGTTCATCACGTGCTCGATTTCACAAACACATGTAACATATACAGGGTCTGACTGACCATTTGGCAGAGAAATATGGTAGACCTTTGCTATTTCAATATATTTCAATAAGATCTGAATTAAACATGAATAAACATATCATGACTGGTTTTAGACCCTGCAACCACACCCCAGTAACTGCGCTTTGGTGGGCTGCATTGCACCCCCAGGGCAGCTACGCCCCAGAAACTTACGTCATACGTCCATCGCGTCAGGCTCATTCAGCTTCATCGCCCTACAAAGCAGGAGAAACTGGCCGGGCTATGGGATGAAATGAAAGCTATAGTGAACCTCTATGAGTCATGTGCTTGCCAAAAGAATCATATGATTGTTTGGGATAATAATCGAACTACCACATGGCCCACCTCATCAGTCTTTCGTTTCTTTCCACCCTTTGGCTTGCACAAGTTGGATGCGCACGAAGCATCATTCAAGTAGGCATCGCGGATAGCATTGGCGACCACAATAGCCTGCACGAGGGCCTCCATATCGATCGCCTTACCCTCGTCCTGCTATGAGCAAATGGGGAAAACAGGATGGTCAACACAGAATAACCAATGTTGATGGGTTTAGTAATTGCTTTACTGTTACACTGTCACACTGTCCTGCTATGAGCATATGGGGAAAACAGGATTGTCAACACAGAATAACCAATGTTGATGGGATTAGTGATTACTTGCTGTTACACTGTCCTTCTCCATCTTGAGCTGTTGCATCTGAAAGTACTTCTCTTCGATGAGCTGCGAGTGCTTCTCCATGAGGTTTCCTCATTTTTTTTGTCGTTGCACACAGCCATGAAACCACGTAAGGCCGTAACAATTTTTCAGAGGCGCATGGTTCATCAAATTTTCATAAACGACAATCTCATTAACTAATATGCCTTTGCAAGAGTCTCAGAGTTTCCTGGTGTTTGTGTTGGCGAAGGCGAATGGGCCACATCTTAGATTCCTTCAAATCCTTCTCCAACGCTGGTGTCAACCAATCAAGGGCAGCGGATGCGTCCGTATATGGACATGGCATGACTTTGGGCCTTAGATCGATAGGTGATATCGAGAAGGTAATGGATGATAGGATTGGGGTAGGTTAATATAGTATAAACAATAATGTCAACCCTGGATTAATAAACCCCTAGGCTGTTTAATTTGGGAGATTACCATTTAAGTATTATGACTATTGGAGGAATTAATAAACCATGGTTTATTAATCCGGGGTTGACATTACTCACAAAACAGGTTCTCTTGAGACCAAACACTTGGCAGCTTTCTTCGCCTTCTGGTAGGTAGGCAAACCCTTTCCCTTTCCCTTTCCCTTATTGGCATCCCCTGTCTCGTTCCCGGCATCAGGCCCATGACTTGGAGATGGAACCGTTGGGGCTGGAGTGGCAGCAACTGCCTTTGCAGCCGGAGGAGCCGCAAGGGACACACCCTCGTTGAAGGTCGCCGAAGCCATGAAGTGCTGGGCCCCCTGTCACTGGGGCGACAGATGTTAAATGTCCCATGGTTATGTATATAATTAGTTGATCAATGAATCATGATTGCATAACAATCAGCCAATGTTCATCGGCCTCACTGGCCGCATGCATGTTTGCATTCAACGCAAGAGTTCTGGTCTCTGCGTGTTCTTCCTGCTCGGACCGGGTCAACTCAACCAGTACCTAAGTGATACAGCTGGGGTATACAAGGGATATTTATGTATACTGCATGCATACATGTGACTTATTGCATCGCAATTCTGTGCACAAATCAAGCCAAAGTACCCAGTACATTTTGACATCCACAAGATCTGGGTGATGTTCCCATAAGCCTTCACGCTCTTTCCGGGCAATCACGTTGTCCACTAGGGTTGAATCATTGCCATGAAGCTGCAACAATTGGGCTCGGGTCTTCCAACCTGAGTTGCATGAAGTGAAACCGCTGCAGCCAGGACTCTGATGGCCTTCAAGAGCATCTCAGTACCCCACCATGCTGCTTGTTCCCAATGGTGCGGTCGGTGTGGGATCGCGTGAAGGAAAACTCCAACCTCAGGGCAGATCATAAGTTCATGTGTTTCTGGTATGAACCAATTGTATGAACATGTAACGTAGTTTAGTATGACTGCAAGTCAGGTAGCATCGAGAAATCCTTACCGGCTTGCAACCATGTGTTGAAGAGCTGTGTCTTCGCAGTTTTGCAATTTTGTTCACATGCTTTGTTCCAAGCTTGGACAACGCAATCAGGGATACCATTGGCTTCTGGCATTCTCAGCTTCCTGCAGCAGAACATACAAACAAACAACTTGCTAGCGCGAGTGAATAATGAAGATATGTTGATATTTCATGCACATCAATAGTGTCGCCTCTTGAAGTCGGCTTGCATAGCTTGTCGCGAGTCATAGTTATCCGGAATCACCGGTTCCACCTTTAAAGACATGGGAAGCGATGCAAACATGACAGGAGATGGTGGAAATAACAGCATATGCATACTATACCTTTGGGCTATATAAAACAAAAAAAAGTGAAAATCCTTTGAATGCTAAGCCACTTCAGACCCAGGCTTGATCCCAATTGCAAACGCTGACATAGATCCATCCCCCCCGGAACTTGTCTTTGGAACAACAGGGGTGGTCTTCGGGACAACATTGTTGGTCTTCGGGAGCGCAGGGACGGTCTTCTGGAGAACAGGGACGGTCTTCGGGAGAACAGGGACGGTCTTCGGGAGAACAGGGACGGTCTTCGGGAGAACAGGGACGGTCTTCGGGACAGCTTGGACGGTCTTCGGGAGAACAGGGACGGTCTTCGGGACAGCTTGGACGGTCTTCGGGAGAACAGCTTGGTTAGTCTTCGGGACAACAGGGGTGGTCTTGGGGACCCCAGGGCTAGCAATGCTGCTTGGGCCGGCTCGTGGCACAGCCACCTGCTTCGGTGGTGGGGGTGGCAAGGGCATCGTTGACTTGGGTGCCACCGGAGGTACTGCAGCAGGTTTTTCAACTGCAGCTTTGGGTGGTGGTGAAATGTGCAAAGCACCAGCCTTTCTAACAGGTGTTGGCACACTTGCCGTCGACGTACTGTGGGGAGAACCTGCCATGAACTTTTGGTGCCAAATTTCCCATGTTGGAATTTGGCAAACATCATCAAAAGACCAGTCCTCAAGACCTGTCTCCACAATTTGCTCCTGGGCGAACTTGGGAAACATGGGGTCCTGCTTGATCGCCTCAATCATGCTATAAATTTCATCGTCGGTCTTCTCAACTAGTGAATCCAAAATAGCATTCTCCAACTGAAAAACTTCAAGCTGGTCCTCTGTCATGGCACCTTGTTTGTTCTTGAGTCGTTGCTCGGTCATCTCCTCTGGGGTAGGTCTGCCTGAGTCCTCCGGTGCTGTTGGAGAGACCGAAGGGAGGGGTGTCATGCGACGAAGTGATGCTGCTGCTTCCTTCATCTCATGTTTCGCCGTTGGCTTTTCTGCTGCTCTGGCCGGTGTGGCAACGGGTTTTGACACAACATGTTCAACCTTTGTTGTAGGTTTTGCCTTGCGCGATGTTGGGACAGGTGTCGGCACAACATGTTTGGGCTCTGCGCTTGGTACATGCGTGCCCCCACATGGGGGCCCCGACTTGGCAGCGGTAGGGCAACCAGACTCCGTTTTTGTTGTGACAAGTGCAACCACTCTGTGCTTCGGAGGTAATGGTGCTTTTGCTTTCTTGGGGGTAGTGTCTGAACTATCAAACACCAGCTCACGCTTCACCGTCGGTTTTTGGGCTGCTGCTTTGCCAAGTTCCACTGACACACTTGTTGATGATCTCGACAAGACCGTTGGTGGTGTCACAGACCTAGGCGTGTTAAGTATACATAGGATAGTGTGGGGACATGTATGGTCATATGCAATGGTTCACCCATGTGCAGGTTAGGAACGCATATTCCAAACGTTCATCGGCGTATGGATTGACAGTTGGCAACTCATCAGTCGAATCCTGCACTATGAATTCAAAAGAGAATATATATAGTTCAGATCCCACACTACTGGTTCAAACTGGGTTTTTTAAAAAACAGGATGTATTGGGATGTGGACCTGACAGTTGGTTCTCATGTTGCCCCATGCCCAGGTTGCGCTCCTCACTGCTCATCGCCGGTGTGGCAACTTCAGTAGGGGCCGAAGTCTCTGGAGTCTCTGCCGGTGATGGTTCAGGAGAAAGAGCCTTACAGGGATGATAGCCATGATCTATGTATACCAGAATATATCAACATAAGCACTGTGTATGGTCATACCCCCCATGGACCTAGCCTTCATAGCACCAGGGAATTTGGAAAACAAGTCTGACTTGCTTTTCGCATCCGTAGGAGAAAAAGATATCCACATGGCCTCCCCATGTGAATCTGCTGATAGGACAGGGGAAGCTGGGCAAATCTACAGATGGTTGAAGTAATTGTATTAACCTGCCTGGTCAGTTGGCATGGTCTGAACTCAGGATGGATACGTACGGACAAAAATGGCTACAATCACAAATGTACATGGATCATGTAAATCTTTCCGATGGGTTTCCGACGGGGGGTACGTACAGGGCCTAGTATATGAGGTACCCCCCTGAAGTTTCCGACGGGTTTCCGACGGGTTTCCGACACAGCCATTTTCACGTGCCCGGCAGGATGCATAGCAGCCGTGCAAATCACAATTGCAGTATAGTGTTGATACACACTCCATGAAGTAGGCACGAAATGTCCCCACGCTAAATGCTAAATATATTTTTTTTTCGTGGGATATGGGAAATCACCATTGCAGTAAGGAGGTACTTCATGGAATGCAAACACAGATCATTAAGTGCATTGGAGATCCAACCCACCATAAATTTTGGGTGGTCACCTCTCATATCCACCGTCATTCTATTTTTTGAACAGCGGGGTACTGGGAATTGTGGTCATCTATTCCCAAGTCCACTCATGGCCACTCATCCATGGTTCTGGCGGTTCTGCAGCATACCACGGAGGTAGGTCTCCACTTCATCAAGCCTGGGTCGCGGCTTGTGTTAGCGGTTCCCCTAACTTTTGGAAATCATCCACTGGGATTGGAACATAGATCATAGAGCCGTTGTATGATCATTCTAAGACCAAAGAACCACAACATGAAAATGGTGCTACTTGACTACCCCTGAATTGACTGCATAACCTATATCCGCAATGACTACATGTTTTCAAGCAGCTTTGCGTCAGTCCAATCATCCTCGAAGTCAATCTCCCGTTGAGGTTCAGGAGCACATTCTGCATAGGTGTTGAAGTTGCGATATACCTAGTTCAGTGGGGTGATGGAACAATTTAAGACCGGGCATAAGTTTCGATTGGTTTGAATTTCCTGCATATGTATGGTCAATAATTTCCATATGAATATGTCTCAGTGAGGTGACCTTTTTTGGTGTCAACAAGGCCACTAAAGGGGGAACAAAGGACACCTCATTTTGAGACATATCCATATGGAGATTCAAATCTAGATAGTTATGTTTGATCTAGCTATCATATATGGGCCATGGAAGGTGCAATTAAAAGGGACCCTTTGCGAGCGATTACCCTACCCTCTTGAACCCCACCATTGGTCCACCACCCAACACGTGCTGCTCAGGTTCAGCCCGTCCAAAGGATGGTGTGTAGATCTGTGTCGCCTTCAGCTTGGAGGAGCCCTTCCAGCGGTGTTTACCTTGGGCGTCAATGTAGTGAACCGTAGAATCAGACTTATTGAACTTGGACTTGTCCAGCTTCCTGCTAGCATCCATGGGATGGGCCACAATGGAGGGAAGTTGGATCAAAACAACGCTATGGTAGACTATGGATAAGACTCAGGTAGCAACTACTTAAGGCTTCAAAACTATAAAACCACTTGATCATGGGAACTTGTCCAAATTTGAATGTAAATTTCCTCTTAGTTTGGTTCTTCCCAAAAGATCCCACCAAGTCTGGAAAAAAAGGGGCTAAACCCTAAACCCATCACACACAAAGTAGATGCAACCCAGGGTTCAGTCCTGAAAAGACGATAAATGAAAGGGCCTGAGCTGAAGAGTTTGATCAACTTCCAAGTTGGTGCTCCATACATACCCAACCACATGTTCATGGCGTGTGCACGCCAAAGTTCCACAAGAGCTTTGAAGCGTGGTGCTTCAAAGATCTTAGTAGGCCAAATTGATGTTGTGAGGCTGGGGATACCTTTTGAAAGTGAAATTGCATTGTATCAGCTATATGCGCATCACACACGTAAGGATAGCACGAGACTCGTAGCAGGGTTCTCCAAAACCCAGTGGGACCCATTGTAGATGCAAATCAGGAAGATAAGTACAGACTTAGTGCAACCAGATCACAGCACGTACTGGGATTCTGCATGTTGGTTTTACATTTTACATATGGAACTTGCAAAGTGCTCAGCATGCAACCCGTACCAGCATCAAATTGGATTTTTTGACACTCGGGTAATACCTCAGCATTTCGTATCCACGGAATCAAGATCGACAACGTGTGTTGTGATATATGGTCAGCTAGTGACTGAATTGAGAATTGAGTCTAGCTACGTACGGCCCAGGGGATTTTCCATAGTACGACCTGAAGTCCCTCGATTGACGACGGACCAGCTGGAGCAAACAACTCCTGCGAATAGAAGTCCACCTCTCTTCAAGTTCATAGCTGCATAGACATGTCGGATAAATCCCAAGGGGCTCAGGATGTCCTAGGCGAGAGCACAGGGTTGAAAGCATGTATAATATATATTGTTGGGAAACCATTGTGTACCAGTTTGACTCTATATATATGTTTATGTTCCTTTCATAATCATGTCCAAGAATCATCATTGGGTTCAAGAAGGATATCCAGGGCAACAGCCGGTTCCCCAGCTCCAGTGAAAGCTCGACTAATTGCTCGTTTCCCAGCAAAACAATCCACACATGAGAGTTCAGGCATGGGTACGAATGCAGTTGCAAGAATCTGCATAATGCATAGGAGACGAAAGGGAAGGCGACCAGGCCTAGCAGGTCCTTTTGTAGAAGGTGTCCTTGGAATCTTCGCATGGTCGTCCACATCCACGCCATCGATATCATCCATTGGGGCTAGCCTGGGTCAACAGAATGATATGACAAGAACGGTGTAGCATCTTCATGACTAACAGCACACATATATAATCGATATTCCATACATCTCGAATAATTCCCTATGGATCATTCATAGATATATTTAGTGTCCCCTATAGTATAATCTTTGCAGGCAAATACACATATTTCAATTGGGCCTGTCATGATGGTTCAAGCGCAAACATCTAGCAAAAGGAACCTCCCAGACCTTGTGGGTGTGTGTGCTCTAGACCCTCAACCCATCAACATCTACTCTTTCGGCAGGAAACATCAGATCCATTTTCCGCTTCGACGGCATAGTGGCGGCTACCTTGGGCGATGAAAGCGGGATACAGACACGGAAGGGGCATGAAGGGGCTATATAGCTAGTTTGGGTGTGTAATTGGAGTAATTGGGATCATTTTTTTAAGCAAAATGGCATCTTACATATTCGACCATGTGATCTTAGCCTGGTCTGCAACTAGGTTGCTGGAAACCAAGTGGGCCAATCGTCATGGAACTCGAACATGAGCCAGATATAGCATGACGCCAATGTAGGTCAGCTGCGCAATGCATCACATGTGCACGACACACGATGCTCAATGTTGGTGACACAAGTTTCAACCATATAAAATAGTTATTGTAGCTAGCTCGCCATGGCTTTGTTTTTTTCACGTGCATGTGATCCTGGCCTAGGCTGCCTGACATCAATGTTCCCAATACCGCAATTCAAGGCGGGATGGGTTGTGAGCCAAGGTGCAAACGAAATTGAATTTGGGATTTGAAATCAAAATCCTACATCAACACCCCCATGTTTGTATGGAAGCGGATGGGCGCCATCTAGTTGTATGACGCCAATGCTCAAACATTTCAGGCAAAAGGTGTTGAAAGAAGATCAGCAATGTCATCAGTGGCAATCACACGACGAGTGGAAAATGAATAAACACTTCAAACATTTCTTTTGCATGCGGTCAAACAGTCACCACAAACTTTGCTGCCACGCAGTTGGCCCTGAAGCCACCAAGCTAGTCCCCAACATGATATTCCAATCAGACTGTAAACATAGATCTAGCTATATCAAACTAGTTCGCATATGTATGGTCAAATTCCAAATCTCCAATGGGGACCGCCTACGGCAAGACCAACCAGACATCTACTTTACTTTCTTGTGAAAGTTTCCAGTCCAAACTGGCCTCAACATAGCATGTTGTCGGAAAAAGGCAGTGGCTTTCCTGGCAATTTCCCTGGCAACAGCCTTCTCCTTTGTTTCTGCCATAGCTTTTCTATAGGCATTGGAATAAACATTGTTGGCATGGATGTGAGACGGTGCTGGTACAGCGTCCTTTGGGACAGTTCCAGCTGAATTTGACTTTGCGGGGGCCTCTGCATTGTCAGTGGCACTCATCCTGATTGCCCTAGATGTTCGTGGTTTCTTTGGCTTAGGCTCATCGTCGGCTGATACAGTGTCTTTGCTGGCTGTGCTACCCTTTCTACCCCTGGTTGGCTTTGTCTTTGCTGCAGCGTTGGCTTTGGTCTTGGATGCTTTGCTTGCTGCTTTTGCTTGTGGCTTCTTTGCTCCTGACTTAGCTGCTGCCTTTGCCTTTGCCTTTGGAGTGGCTTTGGCACGAGGTCGGCGCACGTTTGGACGGTTCGGTGCTGACTTTTGCCGTTTCCTAGGTTTTTCATCATGCGCATGCTCATCATTTTCATCATATTCATCATCCCCTTCTGGCTCACCCACCTCATCGTCGATAGCCTTGGAAACTGCATTTGCTGGTTTCCTCCCACGTGGTTTTGCTTGTTTGCTAAAGTCAGGGGGCGGAGCAGTTGAAACAGCCTTTGCAATGTCGGATGCAAAGGGTGGTTTTTCGGGCACTTTGTATTTGTACTCACCATCATCTTTTTTTTCTGGTACTGCAACTGTGAGACTGGCCCCACTTGGTAGCTTGGGAGGTTGGGACATGTCTGGCCCAGAGTCTGCCAAAACATCCATTGGTTTGAGGGCTGCTGACTTTGACACACCATGTTCTACTGGCAATGGTTGCATCATGGGGTTCAGACAGCACAGCTGCTGATGCGGCCACGGCTCCATGCCCTGGGAGATCACTTAGGCATACGATATCACCATCACATTCTGAATCTGATTTCCAATCATCAACCTTAGATTTCATGCAATAGAAAGAGAAGGGCAAACCATGCACCCAAACAACCCCTTCAAGCAGATCAGCCCAACACTGCCAGGCAGCATAGCCGTTCCATGATATCGAAGCTGGCTCGACGTCCGGTGCCTTGCGCAGGACAGGGGGTAGATGAACCGTGTGACTGAAAGGGAATTTCCATTCTGGTGGTTGTAAAACCCAAATGTATTGATTTAAATTTCAAAATAGGTGTATACAGATCAGTAGTAGCAAAGTGCAAACCAATGGGTAAACACCTAGATAATGTATACATCAATCGGCCTGTTGCTCGTCATCAGAAATGTTATGGACTTCTTGAAGGTCTTTGCGATCGCAATGATCTGCTGAACCAGTCTCAAAGGCTGATGATTCCCGTGGAAACTCCATAAGCCTGATGGATCCAGGAATGGGTTGTGAACCAAGTGGGAAATAGTAGTCCCATTCATCTTGAGTTCTTGGCTGGGAATCTGGTGCTTCCCAAACATCCAACACATCAGGCAGATCGACGCTTTCAGCAGCCATGCCTTATATAACA
The DNA here is from genome assembly GCA_947184155.2 of Cladocopium goreaui. NCBI lineage: Eukaryota > Dinophyceae > Suessiales > Symbiodiniaceae > Cladocopium > Cladocopium goreaui. The sequence goes on along the minus strand of CAMXCT020000269.1, from coordinate 708,078 downwards.
TGTTCTGATGACTTCTGCAAGTCGAATATGTAGATTTAGAACTATCAAATTGTATTGAAAACTATCACTTTGATGCCATAAACTGAGATCTAGACTTGAAGCTGATGCTTCGAGATCCTTTGCCTAGGTTACTGAGGTTGCATATGTACCTAAATATCGTGTACGCTATTGGACAATACCCGCATGTCATAAATGGAATTGAGATGAACACAGGTTGATGCTAGGTATTCAATGTCTGGAACATCAAACCTTAAGCATGACCGAGTTGCCCCTGCATTTCCCAGACCGCTCGATCCTACAACATCAGTGGTGCCTCCACAACGGTCAGATGCCCCAGAATGCAGATTGGAACGGTGGACTGTGGTCTTAAATAGGCTAAATACAAAACGAAACCAGCACATCCTGCCTTCATGAGGCGTGATAATCTCAACATCATCATCTTCATCGTCATCCACATTGTTGATGGGTTGATTTACACTTGCAGCAGGAGATGGTTCCTCTGCGCATGGTTCAGAAACAGCTTCCTGGTTGGTCTGGGGTGAACGTTTCCCCCTGCATGTTGGTCGTGCACGACGCTCGCATGGACGCAGCACGGCAATCAAAGCAGCTGCAACCTGAATTGCACATTGACAAAAGTCGAGTGATTAGACGGTTATTAGAAAAATATGTATGAGGTTTGGACAGATTATGTTGCATATGCAGAAATCAATAAAATACCAAATGCAATAGAGGGACCCTACCCTTGGTGCGACGTTTGAGGGCCTTACGCCAATACCTTCGACCATATGACAACAACTCATATAGTGATGTTGCCTCTTCGGATGCCCAAGTCAGTCTATCCCGTTGATACCGTTTTTTGCTGAGCCCATAGTCCGAAGATTCATCGATCTTGGCAATGATGTGCTTGAGATAGCGGTGAGTGTAATCCCCTTATTGCTGATCACTGGACTGATGAATCAATGGTATGTTGTAGCAACTGCATGTCACACATACTCATGTAAACTTAATACAAACTAGCATCCTTCAGGAGACACATCAAAGAGCGCAAGGATGAGGCCGAGGTATGTATCCAGATTACTAAAGGTGACCTTTGTGCTGTCAATATCCTTGAAGAGGGTGTTCAAAGGAGGTTTCGCAGCAGCGCAATCTAGGAAGCTTGAAGAAGGGAGGTGCTTCTTCAAAACACCTCATGCCAATCATCAACATCATGAAACAAATCTGTTCAATTCGATAGCCGTTTTTTAACAATCTATAGTATACAATGTTTTGTACCTCAAGTCAGCCCAGCCTATAACCTCATCCTCACGACCTTCCAATACCGCCATGGGTTCCCACTCCGGAATGAGAACTGTGAGCCAGCTTTGCCACTGCATGGGAGAATCATATCTGCAATGTTGGAATGACAATCCAAGAGGATCCATGTATGGAATATTTACCTACATTGACCCCTAAAGTAATTTAAAATAATCCCAATGTAGGTAAATATTCCATACATGGATCCTTAGGGAATGATAAACCATCGACAATAAACAGCGGGTATCCTATCAAAAACGGAAACCCCACTATCACACGGATGGTTGAATTCTTGTCACTCAAACATTCAATCATGCACCCAAGGGTCCAATGATCAATGAAGCTGCCACCCCGAGCCCCCAAGTTTTCCCATCAGTCCTCTTTTGGAGTGGTGCCGAGGCATCGTGATGACATCGACATTGCACGTGCGTAGAGAGCGCCAGAAAAAAATCCACTTGGGTTCAGGTGTGGGTGAGTTTGGCAATAGGTTAGGTTCATCATAGCATGGTTCATCTTCAACTTCACAACAGTGTGTTGGAACCTTATGTGCAAAACATTGGATGAAACCTTAAGTGTTCATTTTCGGATGTCTATAGTGTTCAAACATGTTCAAACCAACCCTGCCAGCCATAGCGGCACTATCTGGGCAAGCAGGTGGGTACCTCGACCCCTCGGCTGGATTTCCCTGATGGTTCCGACCTCTCCCTTAGAGATACGAGATACGGACCTCTCGCTGGGAGATACGGACATCTCGCTGAGAGATACCAATGATTGTTAGGGATAATTGTAGAAATAACATAATCATAATTTTGCCCCTACCCCCGTTCTCACAACATATCAGATCAAGTGCTATAGTATGTTGGCATGTGTATTCATATTCGCTAATACTTACTGTATATCACAGTAACATCACTTTTTTAAACTCATATTATCGGTTTTTTAGGCAGATTTATATGTTTCTGGTCAACTCATTCCCCTTATTTTAGCGATGATTTCCCTGAGTATCATTTACCATCTGGTTATGACTAACATAGCCATAGAAAGATCCACCCATTTTTAATAGGTAAACCCAGGTAAACCCAGGTAAACCATCTATTTCGATTAGGGCCATCTATACCATGGCTATGTTAAATTACCAGAGGGTACATTCATTTACCTTCATTTATGGCGACCTCGTGGTGAAGCTCTAAGTGATCCACATGTTATGCTGCTACTTTCGCGTGGCCACGAAAGGGTTTTTTTCGCCATCAAACTGATGGCGGATGCTTAACACGCTACCAGAACTGAACAAACCCTGCCACTGTGAGGCTCATCGGTAGCCAGATTTTGATTGCACGAAGTTGAGAATTCCAAATCCAATGGTTAATCTTAGATAACCTCACATCAATCTTTAGCATGCTTTTGATATCTTCCTCCAACAAAATGAGTAAAACAATGTAAAACATGACCCAAAATTTCATGAGCACTTCACATGGCCAATCTTAGATTCAAACTAGTTTCTCTGCAAAGGCTGCATAAAATGGTTAGAAAACATTCGGTCCGTTACTGTTCATCATTCTTAAGTTGTATAATAGATTATAATAGACATTTCTAAACTACGGAATTCCATGGAATTCCCACTGCTTTGCTCAGTCCTGGGTCTCGAACCCTCCCTTTGAGCGGTTCGCAGATTGCCGTGACTCAATGACCCTGTCCCCACCTGGGCGGAGGGTGGGAGTTTTGGTGGTTTCCGCCAATGCCAGAACTACCGGGGAGGATCAGATCCAGCCATTTGTTGATGGTGTTTATGGTCATATTTGGATGCTGTAACCCTGGAATTATTATGGTTTAGTATGGTTTAGTATGAGCCATTGAAATGGCAAGTTGAAGTTGGGAACTTCCGAATGCAAATCGCTGGAGTTCTGGGGTGCCTTAGTTCAACACAAACACATGTGGGTAAGCAACCAAGTACCGGGGATGTACCCATACAATATGCGGCCATGGTTGGCCAATTGTTCAGAGTTTGTCCCCGACAATCTAGATACCAGGAGGGGAAGTCTGTCACCAATTAACCCATTTCTGCAAAGCTAGGACATAAATGGGGGGTTTCCTAAAATGTGAGTACCCCAAAATAGACGGTTCATTCATGGTAAACCCCGAATCTATAAATGGAAGATGACTGGGGGTACCCCCATGACTTTTTGTCACACCCAAATCTTGAGTGTATATTCATTTCAGGCATTTCAGATGACAGATTTCCCAAACATTGTTCCAGGTATTCACTGCGTTGGTTTAATGGTAGAAAAATACAGTGCAACTTGTTTTTCCCGAGAGCGTCTGAGCGCAGGGTTCTTCCAATAGTGGGGGTCTGTAAACACATCTTCTCATCTTCACATCTGCTCATCTTCACATCCTCTCATCTTCACATCATCTCTCATCTTCACATCTTCTCATCTTCACATCTGCTCATCTTCACATCTGCTCATCTTCACATCTGCTCATCTTCACATCCTCTCATCTTCACATCTTTTCATCTTTCACATCCTCTCATCTTCACATCTGCTCATCTTCACATCCTCTCATCTTCACATCTGCTCATCTTCACACATCTTCACATCCCATCTTCACACATCTTCTCATCTTCACATCTGCTCATCTTCATCTGCTCACATCTGCTCATCTTCACATCTGCTCATCTTCACATCTGCTTCACATCTGCTCATCTTCACATCTGTTCATCTTCACATCTTCTTATCTTCACACCTGCTCATCTTCACATCTGCTCATCTTCACATCTGCTCATCTTCACACCTTCCTCATCTTCACATCTGCTCATCTTCACATCTGCTCATCTTCACATCTGCTCATCTTCACACCTGCTCACCTTCTCTCTCACGCCTTCTTTTTATCTTTCTCTCTTAAGGCCGAGGGTGGTGCCGGCGGCGAGTCACGAAACGTCAACCCTTTCGCACGAAATGAGGGTCGATCGGCAAAAACTGAAGTAAAATTGCGATTTGACTTGTGCTGGAGCAACCCTTTCGCACGAAATGAGGGTCGATCGGCAAAAACTGAGGTAAAATTGCGATTTGACTTGTGCTGGAGCAACCCTTTCGCACGAAATGAGGGTCGATCGGCAAAAACTGAAATAAAATTGCGATTTGACTTGTGCTGGAGCAACCCTTTCGCACGAAATGAGGGTCGATCGGCAAAAACTGAAGTAAAATTGCGATTTGACTTGCCCCGGAGCAACCCTGAGGGTTCGCACGAAATTGCGACTTGTGGTCGATCGATCGCAAAAACTGAGGTAAAATTGCGATTTTACTTGTCCTAAAGCAACCCTTTCGCACGAAATGAGGGTCGATCGGCAAAAACTGAGGTAAAATTGCGATTTTACTTGTGCCGTTCTTGTCTGTGTGTAAAAGCGCCTGTGTGTAAAAAGCGTCTGTGTGTAAAAGTCTCTGTGTGTAAAAGCGTCTGTGTGTCAAAGCGTCTGTGTGTCAAAGTGTCTGTGTGTAAAAGCGTCTGTGTGTAAAAGTGTTTGTGTGTAAAAGTCTCTGTGTGTAAAAGCGTCTGTGTGTCAAAGCGTCTGTGTGTCAAAGTGTCTGTGTGTAAAAGCGTCTGTGTGTAAAAGTGTTTGTGTGTAAAAGTGTTTGTGTTCAAGTGTTTCTGTGTAAAAGCCTCTGTGTGTAAATGTGTTTGTGTGTGAAAGCGTTTGCGTGTAAAAAGCGTCTGTGTGTAGAGGTTGTCTGTGTGTAAAAGCGTCTGTGTGTAAACGTATCTGTGTGTAAACGTGTCTGTGTAAAAGCTTCTGTATGTAAAAGCTTCTGTGGGTAAAAGCTTTCTGTGTAAAAGTGTCTGTGTAAAAGCTACTGTGTGTAAAAGCTTCTCACTATTTGGTCTTGATACTCCTCTTCTCGACTGCCTATAACACATCTTTCATACATCGTTTCTAAAATTGCGTCTCCATACTAACAAGAGAAGACCCTGCTCTTCTACGCTCTCGGGCCATCCGTCGTCTAGTTTTACCATTGAACATGGTGGTGCCCTGTTCTTTTTCATTGTCCAAATCATTTATATAGTTTCTTTATTTTACAGTTTATATGCATTTTAGATGCATTTCCGAAACGTGTTCCATATTCTCTCAAAGGTTGATTCAGTAATGTGGGATTCACCCAATGACTGAAAGCTCGCGGCAATTGAGATTGTTTTTAACACCCAACAATCTGGCAAGTGACAATGGCATCGGGTGAATCCCACATAAATTCTGACAAGAAACGAGGTAGCGCTGTATATTTAGTAGAACCCTGGATGCTTTCTATGGTAGCCAACGAAACGCATTACTAGTTCTGCTAAGTGGGAACAATTCATTACCAGAATCTAAATGGGTTATAGTATGTTATAATGGGTTTACAAAAGATATATTCCAATTTATGGGGCGAAATGACTGTGATTTTCTCATCCCCGGCCTGAAAATCATCCCAAGTATGATCGAATCAGTAGGGCAAACCTGGCGCTTATTTCGTACATGAGGTACGTCACAAGATGGGGCCCCCAGTCGAGCTCGCGTGAAGCGTTAGTGAACATTAGTGGTTGAATTCGATTGGGTTTATGGTAGATATAACGAACTAGTTCATGGGGATACCATCATGGTTTTTGTTAAACAACGTTCACATCACTGGGGGGCCCCTATTTTGCAGAAGGTCCGTCAATGACTCCGTAGATCGTCCCTCCAGCAGCGTGTGAGGCAACGGCAATCTCGACTTGGTCGTCTGTGGCGTTTAATGGACACATTCCGATTCCCAAGTGAATATGGAGCTTTTAAGGGTTTATAAACCACCAAGAATGGCGAATCTTAACCATCTGTCATCCACTTTTGATCAATGGCCATGACTTAGGAACCGATTGATTGGAGGTACCGATTCCATATATAAGGTCTATTTTTCAGGCCTATGTAAGGGAATACCCACAATTCATATGGCCAAACATATGGTACGTTTACGTACCTCCATTTTAGGATCCTGAAATTTCTATTGAAATCAGGACATGTCTGCTCCAATGGGCAAACTGTAACTGGCTTCTTGTTCTGGGGCCCATGATGGTGGTACTCTATCTCCTGGAACCACAGGAGAGTGTTTGTTGGTTTGTTTTCAACCCATGAACTAGTTCAATACAATCTACAATAGATCCATGGTGAAAAACATTTCGCGAACTCAAACCAACTTAGCTATCATCAAATCCACTAAATCCACTATAGATCACCATATTTTTCTCAGTTCACCTTGATCACCGGCCCCCATTTCTATGGGCGAAAATCTCCACCAAAAGTAGCGCTGAAAACCGAGGCGCCACTGCCGATTTTGGTAGATGGGGATGTCCTCATCGTAGCCCACCTGGTGCATCTCGCCATCCAATTTCAGCCATCCAATGTGGTTAAAACAATGCCATGTTTACCATCCCCAAAAACACCATTTTTATGGGTGGTATAGACCATCAAACATGGGCTGGTAAACATGGCATTGTTTTAACCACATTAAATGTATATAAATGCGGCTAGCATTCATTTGGTTTCTCGGGAAGTCCCCCGTAGTCGCTGATGGTCCAATCCACGGTTTCCGATGTTCCAATCTCCGTTCGATGATTGGAGTGGGGTACCCAGCCACTACCCCAAGTCATCCACATACCCTCTGGTAAACGTTTACATAGCTATTGAGAATGGCACATTTAGTTCGTGGATTTACCCAGCTACAAAATGGTGATTTTCCATAGCTATTAGTTTATCAGAGGGTATATATTTACATGCGTTTACCCAAACAATGAGACACTTATGAAATCATTTACTAAACACCGAAGATTTTATATGGTTTACATGGCCAATCTTAGATACCCGGCAAAAAAAACTTGGTGAACGTAGATAATCCCATACCATCCAAGACTAGTTAATTGACCTAGTTATATGGTTTATACATTGTTTATGATATAAATATGGTTTATCATATACAGATAGAGGTTTATAATCTCCAGTAACTATAGTTATAGTTATAAATACCATAAACCATAATTGTATAATATTTTTCCATGGTTTATACATAGTTTATACATCACTTTAGCATACTTTCGCAATCTGATCAATCTTACGAGGTGCCAGCTATGACGATTTGAGCACCGTTTGGCTGGCTTTTGACGAGCAATATGAGAAGTATCCAACAAGTGGATATTGCTACTAGTATTTCCATTTACCAAATCAGGAGATATTTCCATGAACTGGTCATAGCTGGGCACCTAGAAAGATTCCCACTCTTTATGGTACGGTCGGCCAATAGGGCATCTTTGTTATGAACCCAGAGCTTGGCGCTCGAAATGATCGAGCCCGAAAAGTGGATCAACCTGTTGAATATGTCCAAGATGGTACAAACCCTCCCCCTTATTCTTCATCGTACCCCAAAATAGAAACAGAACTTCGGGTTCCTAATTCTATTTGGGTTTGTCTGAAAATGTTGTGTACCCCTACACCCAATGGTTTTGCTGATCATTATCCCTATGAAAAATGGCTATTTCATTGGGAAACTCTACCCTATTTTCAGACATCCCCATTTGGATTCGTTGAAAACTGGGTTTCAAACATCTAGTCGTTGAAGCCACTTTTGGACCCTATGAAAACATATGGCATTAAGATGCATGAGAGGTGTTTCCAAGAAGAAGGGTCCCCAGATTCCCGTCTTTTCTGTGAAAAAACATGCATTTATTTTACTTCTAGGAAACTCTTCAAAATCCAATAGTTGGCAATGTTTGAATAGATTTTGAAAACATATCTTAATTAGTTCTTGAAAGTGACATTGGTGCTTTTTATTTAGGTATTTTACTATTTACCATTTCACTATTTATTTTTGAACCCATCGAAATATATCGAAATCACTTTTGTTGAAAACTAATTTACTGTTTTGAAAGCGACACTTTCTTTTGTGTTTCAAGGCTCTTGCTTTACTATTCAGGGGACCATCAATGCCAACTCCCCGAATTATAGAACATCCTCGAGCTTATTGTGTGGGTGGTTTTAGTATTGGGGGGAAAATATTGGTTGTTGGTGGTTGAGCCTACCCCTCTGAAAAATATGAATTCGTCAATGGGAAGGATGACATCCCATATATGAAACGGAAAATAAAATTCATGTTCCAAACCACCAACCTGTTTTGATACTCATCATTTTTATTTTATTTTGTTGGTGAATTCCCCATCTGTTCGTCGAATCACCCTTCGCTTTGTGAAACTTCTCTACCCGCCCCCCCGAAACCCCGTTGGACCTGTCGAAAACCCTTCGACTCCGAAGCATTTCGTCGCGCACACAGACCTTTCGAAGCCGTCGGGGACGTGGCTATGAGGTGAAGCTGGCGGTGATTGCAGGATGTGAATCAACCCAGGCTGAGCAAAAAAACACATGATCAATGCCCTAAAATATCCTAAAATTACACCAGGAATGTTTTATCCATTTGGAAAAAGGAGTTGAGTAATGCCAGAAACATAGAATTTGTCCGAAAATGGAAGATTAATCCGAGAGAAAAGGTGTATTCAGCCAATAAGTTAAGTATGAACACATCGTGTTGCAGGATGATTCATGCCGAATTTACCCAAAGTGGGGATACACATAAACACACATCAAGAAGCGATATCAAACATGACTCATAACTAAGTATATTTAAGCGACCTAGGCAGAAGGCAGAAAGCAACAACGGTATGACCAGATATTGCACCAACTCTGAGTCATGGGATATACCCAAATAAAGTCTATCCTAACTGAAGGCCTCACCAGGTGGTGATGGTCATAAGTTGCTAACTCACCCCATAGGAGGTGATTGTAGAGATATCTAAACCATAAAACTTCATAAAAAAACTAGTTCTTGGAGTTACAAAACAACTTGGAAAACTATGTGGCACTCCTCTTGAAACATGTTGGCCACTGCTCGGCAAAGAAAACCGTCCACATGGTTGACTGTAGACACATTTTCAACAAGTTGAGGATTTCAATTTAAACTCACAGTAAGCAACTATCTTAAATGTTCATCCTGTGGCAAATCATGGTAAAGCCAACTTTTTTACTACCAGACATGGCATAAACCTCCAGACATTGGACATTACCGACCACGCTGTCCACGGTGAGCACCGGACCTCTGGAGCACCAGAGAAGCATGCCAATGATCAGCAACAAGACGACCCCAAGCCTCAGCATCGTTTCGTCGGCCATCGGCCATCCGTTGTGCCAAAAACCGCATCCGTTGTTTTCATGTCGTTTCTACAGCCATCCAAGTATAGTTAACCCATCTAACTATAGTTATCACTTTGTTATACCCTCTGGTAAATTAACATAGACCCTGGCAGATAGGGGTTGGAAGACTAGTTTCCATTAACAATTGGTGATTTTCAGGGTCTATGTTAATTTACCAGGGGGTAACTACCATGAAAACCTCTAGTTCGAAACCAACTTACCAATCTTGTGTGGGATCCGTCGGACTTTGCCAGCAACGGCAGGGTACCAGGATTTTGACCCAAAAAAAACCATGGGATGAAGCCCTTGTGCCTTCGGCAGGTCATCAAAAAAACTGTGGTGATAGAAGCGAAACATATATCTAGCTTGGATGATGATGATCAATATGATGAAGATGATTATGATTTCATTATTTTTTGAGATCAACATGTTTTAAACATAATAAATTTGGGGTACCTTAACTAACATAGCCATTGAACATTGCCATTTAATTCGTTGATTTACGTTCTAAACAATGGTGGTTTTCCATAGTTATGTTAGTTTACCAGAGGGTAATGTCTAGTGATAGTGTTATAATGCCCCCTACTTATACCTTACAATAAACAATAGATGGCTGGATGGTGCTATATACCCACTCACATAACCTGTCATCAAACGACTGGACGTCCGGAGGACTACCACCGAGGCCCCGTACGAACTGTACAGCAAGAGCCGTGTGCCCTGCGGTGAACTCACCACTAGAATGGGGGTACCCATGATAAACCATTGTGGAACCATTTTGTTTTAGGATTTCCCATCTATTCCCATGTTATGTTAGGAATTTTCCATTAAAAAACCATCCAGCTATTGGGGTACCTTTATGGACACCTCCAACCAACATCAACCAACATCAACCAACGTTTGGCCGGTCGCCTAGAGGATATTTGAAGATATTTCATGGTGAATCAAAAAAAACACAAATTAAACCAACAGCTCAAAGATCCTCCCATCAAATACATTCAAATATCTCTTCATCCTCCCATGTTGGTTATATGGTCAGGTTATTTAACATAGCCATGAAAAATCACCATTTTTAATAGGTAAACCATCTATAAATGCGCCATCTATACCATGGCTATGTTAAATAACCAAAGGGTACCCAACATTTTCTGATTGTCCTGCAAACTCTTCCACCAGGAGGACCAGCATCAGCCCAAGAAGATGTTGCCATGGCCAATAATATTAACAACTCAAAATCTTCAAAATCTCTCCATCCTCCCGGCCGGACACCGACCCCGGCCTCGGAGGGTCCTGTCCTCCGGGTCGAACCCCGGAGGTGCGTGGAAGCCTCTGTCGCCTGGGTGAAACAACTCGCTGGGAGGCCGTTGATGACGAAAAAACCGTTGGGAAATGGTTGTTTTGTAGCGAACAAATAGGAAAAATGGTGAGTATATGTGAGTACCTCCCTGCAAATGGTCAATTGATTGGCAAAAACATGAGAAAATGATGATGCAACACGGAATTTAGTACACGTGGGCTAGTTTTAGACAAACCATCACACCCATCTGCAATGATCAATGTGGGTTTTCTCATCTCATGTGATGAACTATGGGGATGCTATTCATTTTTTCTCCTGTTGGGGTTCAATTTAGTACCAAAATCATCCCCAGAGATACAGAATGTAGCAAATTTTGTAAAACCACAACGATATCCGGGATTGGATTATAGGGGTATTTTGGGATATACCAAACAATGTCAATATGCATATTCATGTATTTCCCTTACCAAATAGATTTCACAGTATCTTTCTTAAAATAACATTATAACATATTTGCATAACATACAATATAAAGGTTCCCCACACAATACATAACAATGAGTATTGCATTTAATACTAGATTTTCACCATCAAGTTAAATCAACATTGTATTTTTACTTACTGTGTATCTGTGGAGCTACCTCCCCATTTTTTAAGGTGGTTTAATCCCCGCTGCTGTTGGTAAATCTACCACTTAACATGTGTGGTTTACCCACGAAATACCAGCGAAAATTGTCTTTGTTGGTTGACCTCCTGGCTTTCGCTCTCAAGTCATCCCGGGAGTCATCCGATTTCATGATTTCCTGACGGCCTAAAAAACTAGATGCCAAAAAGTTATGTTTACCCTCTGGCAATCAAACATGGCAATGGTAAATATCCTCTGGTAATTCAACACTTCGCCATTGAACATGGCCGTTTATGGTTGATGTACCTATCAAAAATGGTGATTTTCCATAATTATGTTTGTTTGCCAGAGGGTACCCTATTTATAGATGATTTTGCCTAGCTAGAAACAGACTAAAAACCCCTCCCTCGCCCAGTGGCCGTATCCTGAGAAACCTCGGCAGCCAACAGGAAACGCACTGAGAGGTCGCTGTAAAACCCCAGTGGTTTAGCATAGGGACATGAACAAAAATAACACTTGGGGGATGGGAGTTCAAGGATATCCAAGGTGTTTTTTGATGGTTTCGAAAATTGGGTCAAAAATTTATCGGATCATCGAACACGTCCTGAGCCACTTGGCAGAACCTACCATTTCAATCCATTTCATAGTTAACCATCCCCATTTTTTGTAGTTAAAATATGTTCGCCCCAACCCGGACGTTGCTCCACAATTTCAATCGTCATGATCATCATCACCATCATCATCATCATGATCATCGCATCATGATCATCATCACATTAGAATTCGTCCACCAAGACTGCAGTCCTTCGGCAGTGCCTTGAGCACGTCCCGGCACACTGGGTCCACATCTCATGTGATGACCTGCCCAACAAAATTTCCAGGCTCTGTAGGATGTTGTTTTCGCACTTCGTTCCCAATTGCTCCCGATTGCTGATGCAACGACGCAGCACCGTTGCCAGTGCCATGGTTGGACTCGTTCACAAAGAGGTTCATGCACAACACACTCCGATTTGGCAGTGGCAAGGTTCTTGCGTTGTAGCTGGACCATCCTGTCATCAACTCCTGCATCTTGTCTGGAGTGTTTGGCCATTTCTGCGAGGCTGCCAATCGACGTGAAACCGTGTGCATCTCCCGTCCAGTACTACATGGGTCCTTGTAGTTAGTGTACTTATACTTCATTTGTTTGAGTTAAAATCTACTTACACGGGACCCACATAGCGAAAGTTAGACCTTACCTATAAGTAGGCTAAGTCGAAAACATGTTTTTGAAAAGTACCTTTTTTGGATCGTCGTTTTTTATTGTGTATGTTTTTGTATTTTGAAAGTTTGGAATTGGAAACAGCAAATTTAGATTGTATTTTCAAGGATTATAGCGGACACACCGCCAAAGCATTGAAAATGGTGATTTTCCATAGTTATGTTAGTTTAGGGTAATAGAAATTTATTTGTTCAATTGCGCCGCTTCATTGCAACAACCGGCCAGCAAGCTTACATCTTTTTTTTCAGCGTTTAGCGCAGGCAGTAGACTATGTCATTCTCCATTCTCCACCACGGTGGACTGAACCAGGAACTTGTAGCATCAACTTTCATGATTGCGATTGCACCCGTATCAGTCCACATAGTTCCCCAACCTTTCCGACCTACCAGTCGTAATTTTCGAAGAGCAAAGGCAAAGCCGAGGGAATCTCCATGTAAACACGTGGTGTCATTTTCATAAAAGATGATGTCGTTCACGTAGGTCGTCACGTGAAATCTTTGTATCGCCACACCTGTTTTCAACGAAGCATCTTTGAGAGCGTCAATCAAGCTTTTCTTTGCTGATTGACTGTGCAAGAGTAGGAAAGTGTCTCGAGGGCTTTCTTCTAAACGGTGACAGTGAGAAGCCAACATGCGCGGCAGCAAGGCCATGGCAAAAATGCGATTGACTTGGCCACGAAATCGTTCCGCCAAACCGTTCTTATAGCTTCGATGTTTTGCTTCATGCTGTTCACATCGTAAGGCTAACTGCAAAGTTAGGAAGGCAGCAGGCAGATGTCTTCTGTGATGATGTTTTGGCTTTATGTCGGCATCTCCATATGCTTCCAAAAAAGCTCGCTGGTGCGCACAGTGCAGTGCATCTAAACTTCTCACCTCATCGGGAGAAGTGATCTGCAACATAAATTTCAATCTCTGTCTGAATTTCTTCACACGAGCCTAGGAGTTCCACGACAATGTACCTCATCAGCGGAACCAGACTTTCGACTTGCGCAGCTTGCCCTTTGTAGTAGTTTTCTCCAAACAGTTGCTGTTCCAAAGGCCACGCATGTAACTATTGTATCCATGCTTGCAGCACCGTGGACCAGACCATTGCACATTTAAGCACAAGCGGGCTAATTGTTCTAGCTTGAATGGCGTTTTTCTTTGAATAGCATGATGCAACATTGCGATTTCCCAGCTGGCGCACCCATTGTTCAACACAGTATGCATTCCATCAACACAGAGCATTGATGGCGGCAAACGTTCTCTAGCCTCTCGATCAAAGAGCAGGGAGGTCGGGATGTAATTTAATCCCAAGGCTTTCTCATAGTTGTGAATTTTCTTTTGAGGTTGTCCACTTTCAACCATGTTTTTCAGACTGTGCGCAGCGGCAAATATATCCGCATCACTTCCCTGTTGAAATTTGGCCATGTCAGCTTCAGCGCAAATATGTCCGCCAAATGAAAGCGGAGTCACCGCCAAAAATAAAGATACTTCAAAACAGCCGTACACCAGCAGTCAGGCAACCTTCAATGCTGAAAATCCCACAGTTGTTTAGACACTCCCCAAGAACGCCGGCTCAGATTCTTTTTACTTGCTGGTGCGCACAATGCCATACTTCTTCTGAAAAAAAATCTCTTCTCAGTCACATTATGTGACCGAGGCTTTGCGTATCCATGCTTCTCCTTGAATTGCTGCCTCTTGGAGGTCGCGACGGAACCTTTCTCATCTGTGGAGGAGCTAGCTGGTCCCTTGGAAGAAGAGCTCGAAGTAGCTGCAGCGTTGGGTTCAGGTCGTGCTCGGGTGTCAGACGCCGCAGCTGTGGTTGTTGTTTTAGAAGCATCTGCTTGGGACATGGAGTATTTCTGATACAGGAGTTCGCAAACAGTGGTCTTCACACTGCGCCGTGGAAGCAAATCTTGTACTTGGGCCCGTCCATCCTGTGCCAGCTCGACTTCGATGAGTTGCGCCGCTTCGAGCAGCAGCCTCCGACATTCCATGGCCGTCATCGGCTCCATCCCAGCGGCCATGGCTAGCGATGGAAGAACTTTGTGCTGACAAACTACTTCATGCGTCACATGCGGAAGTTTGGCATCTACGACTGCTTCTTGCGAGGAATGTTTCTCGGGAGATACATTTCTAGATAGTTATCTTTCAACCCGTCTTGTAACAATGAACTGTGTGATGGCTCCATGTATTCCTGTGATTGTTTCTGTCTTTGCATGTGTGTGTCCCGCATTGAAACCGTTGGTGCAGCTGGCTGCCAGCGACGACATGAGTTGCAGAAAATGTTTCCGGTAACAAATGTACGATAACCGCCAAGAAGAAGCGAATAAACCGCCAAAGACAGATAGCGGACATACCGCCCAAGACATAAGCGGTCACACCGCCAAGAGACATGGAGACGGAAAAAGAAAGAGGAAAAAAAGAAGGAGAAAGAGAGAGAGAGAGAGTGTATATATATATAAAGGCATGTAGCTATGTTCTATTGACACACTATGACACATACAAAGTCAAGAGCTAAACCACCGTGTCCGCCAGTTGATACAGAGAAAACAGATAGCAAGCCAGAGAGACATACAGAAAAGAAAGTGATAGCAGCAAAGCGAACAGCCGATAAATGCATTGCATGCGAGCAGGTCGTGTCAAAGGTGAACACGCAGAAAAAGCACATCAATGACGGCGTGTCTCTTAACAGAATCTTGGTTTCAATGCGTCACGATCCTTGCGAAGCAATTGCTAGCTGCTAAAACCGAAATGCAAAACAATTCCTTTGAGCAGCGGGTGCATCTGATTTCATCTCAACCCCCAGTCGCATTCTTCGCGAACGCTCGGTGTCTATGTAACACCAAGAAAATTCAAAGTCTTCAGACTCTACTGAAAGAATCTACATTGTCTCATGCCACTCAGCAGCTGCTGCCCGGGACGCTCTCTGGCCTGCTGCCTTCGTACGCTCCTCATTCTTGTATTTTCGGAAATGAGCATTCCTTGCCTGGTGGTAAGCACGGCTGGTGACGTCTTTCAAAGTCATCTTCAAAGCTTTTTGCATTGGCTTCTCAACCTTGAACCTTTTCTTCCTTCTGAACCGCCTTTCCCTTCTTCTGCTTCGACTTCGGAGAGGACTTTGCAGCAGCAGGCTTCTTCACAGGTCGTCCCTCCACATTCTTTTTCGAAGCCTTTGTTGGTGGAGCAGCAGCAACACCTGCAATCTTCTCAGCCTTTCTTTTATAATCTGTGTCCTCCAAAGCCTGTGCTAAGACATGACCAGAAGCAATGGCAGCAAGACTTCTTGCCTGCTTTTGCATGGACTTCGGCACCTGGTTCTTTTTCTCCGTAGATGCTTCCGATGGAAGCATTTGCTGCTTCAAGTCCTGGACTGCTTGGTCATGACACGCAACCTTTGGCTCCTCATGGCGCTTCTCTGCTTGGTCTGCAAGCTTGTTCACAGCGCCTTCCGTCTGCGCAGATGCTGAAGGAAGACTTTCCACAGGGGGCAATGCCAACTGATTGCGTTGCTCTTCACGACAAGGAAATGTCTGCAACGCACTAGCTGCCCCCATCCTGTCTGCATCGGTCAAAAGCCCAGAAGCTCCTCCGCTCTTCGGCAACATTTGAAGCGGGACTTCTTGGCCAGCACGCACCAAAGACGCTAAGCCTTTCATCAACTCCCGTGCAAAGCTTCCCATCGGATCAGCACTTGCCGCCGTGGAAGCCTGTGTTGCCAACTTGTACTGCTTCACAGCTTCATGGCTTTCTCGGTTCGGAATGGAATTGGCCAAATCGGCAATTTTGCTTGGAACAATAGGTCCTTTCAAGGTGACTCGCTTCCCAATCTCCTCAGGCAAATCATCCGGACAGGACGGCAAGCTGCCCAAGAGCAACTTCAGGTCATCACTTTTCCTTTTTTGGTTGGCAAAAGATGTCCACATCTTCTTCACAGTCTTCAAGGTGCAGTACAAGGCAAACAGATTCTTGGGCTCGCTGGCGAAGTATTCCAACGCAGCAGTCATACTTGCTGAAGTAGCTTCGGAAGGCAATCGCAAGCCAAAGCTCCACACGTGCTGGAACAAAATGGTGCTGCTACTGGAAAACGGACCTCGCTGCAAAGCATCCCAAACAGCATCAGTGAGAAAAGAATCCAAAGCAGTGTAGTCCTGGTATGGTCGTCGACCACTCTTCACACCCATTTCCCACACCTTTTCCCTCAAGATCTTCTGCAGCCACTCTTTCTCCTCAACGCTCAAAGAACCTTGCGCGCTGATGCAAGACGACAATGCAACAGCTCCTGCTTCGTCCAAAGATAGCTCTTTAAGAGCTTTCTCAACTAGCTGCATGTGAAGCAGCCGGTCAATCTCAGGAGACCGAGAAAAAAGGTCATTCAGGGCTTGTACCTGATCACCTCCAACAGAACTCATGATGCCCAAATGGCAGCCGGTTACTTGACCCCAAAATTCTTCCAGCAAAAAAAAGTTGCATGCTATGGCAAGTCAACCATATCACAAGCCAAACCTTTCCTACAGCGGACACACCGCCAAAGAACCAAGCACCTATTCTGCAACCTTTCTGCAACTCAACATTCACTTATTTTCCACAAAAAGTGAAAAACAAAAGAAAAACAAAAACAAATGCAATATAGATAGACATTAAGAAAAACATCGAAATCAGAGTAAATTTAAAGTTATAGCACCAAAAAATCATCAAAAAATATGGCTTTAGCTATGTAAACCTAAGTAGGTTAAGTGCGTTTTAGCGATCGCGAACCTGCCTGAAGCTAACTCATTTCTAAATCTTGCCTAAATCCTGCTTACACCCCCTAATCTTACATATACTATATTTTATTTTCACTTATACTCTTACTCAAACAAGTTGTAAATAAACTAAGACCTAAGGACGCATGTATTAGCTTTTCTGTCCTCAGTGGTTCGCCCCAACCCGGACATTTTTCCACACTTACACCCGGACATCATCATGATCATGATCAGCATCATCATCATCATCATCAGCATCACCATCACCATCACCATCGTCATCGTCATCGTCCTCATCATCATCATCAGCATCATCATCATCATCATCACCATCACCATCACCATCACCATCATGATCATCATCGTCACCATCACCATCATCATCATCATCATCATCAGCATCACCATCACCATCACCATCATCATCATCATCATCATCATCATCATCATCATCACATCATCACATCTGGATCATGATGTCATCACATTAATATTCGCCACCAACTATGAACAATATGTTGGTTGGGGTAATAACATCAACCTAATCTTCATAAGGGATCAAATTCGCCACCCCCTATGAACAATATGTTGATTGGGGTAATAGCATCAGCTTTATCTTCATAGCCACCTGAAGTCAGACGCGGCGCAACGTCAGGGATGCAGCGAACATGTTAAAATCTATACCTGCTGGTTGCAGTACTCTCCGGTGTCATCAAACGTTACTGGAAAATCACCATTTGATCGATGATTTTCCCAGCTAGAAACCTCCGTTTTGGTCAGTGAATTCCCAGCTAGCCATGTTTGATTAATCGAGGATACCATCTGGTTATTTAACATAGCCATGGAAAATAGCCCATTTATAGATGATTCTCCCATTAAAACCTCCATTTATAAGGGATTTTTCATGGCTATGTTAAATAACCAGAGGATAAATTCCAATTGATCAACCCTTACTACGACCAAGCATGGCCTATGAACAATATATTAGCGATCAACCATTGCCATACTGTGGATGGTTGCGAAATCCTGCACCACCTGGGATGGCAGAAAGCCTATAATGGGATAAACCTCCTATTCACTGGTGCATGATTTCATGATATCGAAACCATCCACAGTATCAATCCCTCCTTTTTCTTGATAAACCTTATACCCTCTGGTAAATTAACAGTTCGACCCTGGCAGTCATCCGGGTTGGAAGACGAATGTTTCCATTAAAAATAGGTGATAAAATCAGGGTCTATGTTAATTTACTGGAGGGTATATTTGCTGGCTAAATTTACCAATCATCATAGTGAACCAGGGATTTGGGGCGGTGGATGGAGATCATCGCGAATCAAACAGGGAACATGTCATTTCGAGGATAGCAGCTGGGACACATCTCGGGGATGCCGCAAATCAATGATGGGTATAATGCATGTAGATAAAAATATATACACCATCTGGTTATTTAATGATAGTTAATGATGGTTAATGATGGTTAAAACACCCCCTAAAAGTGGTTAATGATGGTTACCCTCTGGTTATGACTAACAGTTCGCCATGGAAAATCACAACCATCAATGGAGGTTTTTTTGAGCTGGGAAAATCATCTATTTCTATGGGCCATCTATACCATGGCTATGTTAGTCATAACCAGAGGGTACATCTTAGAAGAAAACGGGAGTTTAAGCAACTAATGATGGAGATGGGCTAACACTAGGAAACCAACCAGGGAATTGTATTTTTTGAAACCGACAGGGGCCATAAATAGTCTAGGGGATTCTAGGGGTATATGATCAGTATTTTCAGTATAAACATGTATATCCCTTTTCTTTTGTCGTGAAGCCCGTAGTTTTGCTGCTTAAACCTCTATTGATGTCAACCCTGCATTAATAAACCCCAAACGGTCATTTAATTGGGGGGATACCATTGAAGTATTAGATAAAATGACTATTGGAGTACCCCCACAATGACTTCATAAACCATGGTTTATCAGATCGCAAAATCCCCTCTAATAACCAATCACCAAGGTTTTTGGATACTATACATCACTATAATCTGGGTAAATTGTAATATTTCACTAACCTGAATAGTTCGGCTATCTTGGGGATATTTCCCCGAAACCTCACCATGACTATAGGCTTCGGGAGACCAGTGAGGTCGTTATAATTTACCTAGATATATCCATTCTCATCCATATACCCTCTGGTAAACTAACATAACTATGGAACATCACCACTTTGTAGCTGGGTAAATCAACTATAAATGTTCATTTTCAATAGCTATGTAAACAATATATTAGTGATCAACCATTGCCATACAGTGGATGGTTGCGAAATCAGTGGAATAACCAGTGGATGGTTGTGAAATCCTGGTTGATTCGACATTCAAACACGATAAAACTTGCCCTCTTCACGCAGAGATCTTCATATCTTCACCGGGCCACCATGGCGGCGCGGACAAAGATCTGCCCAGCAATGGCTTCGTGGTCGGCACCTGCCGTGGTGTTGGGTGACTGGGTGCTGCCAGCAGTCGTTGGACCAATGGATGGAATGTGGTGATTTTACCCTGGTTTCTAGTGGTTTGATGGTGATTTATAGTGGTTTAGTCCCGGTTAATGGTGATTTATAGTGGTTTATAGTGGTTTAATGGTGATTTATAGTGGTTTATAGTGGTTCGATGGTGGTTAATAGTGGTTTATAAGTGGTTTTTTTCGTGGTTTATAATGGTTAACTGGTTGGTTTTCTATACCTACCCCTCTGAAAAAATATGAGTTCGTCAGTTGGGATGACTATTCCCAATATATGAAATGGAAAATACAACATGTTCCAAACCACCAACCAGCTAGTGGCCAAGTGGCCATTTAGTTCGTTGATTTACCCCTTCAAACTGTTGATTTTGTCTTAGATTTTTCTATAGTCATGTTAATTTCTCAGAGGGTAAGGGAAAACATGTTTTAAATCAGCAAATTCGGTGGTGCCCAATGTTTCAGAGAAACCCCAATTGGTTTAGTGGGATCATGGTTAAAAGTTACAATAACTCTGGTAGGAAAAGTTGTTAAAACAAGCTTTAAGTCTCGTTGTCAAAAAGGGAATCCGAACGGGTTTTCAATAAATGACTAATATGAAATCACTGAATCATTTTATTCAAATTCTGATTTCGTTAGATTACTAATGAAAAATCTGGTTTAACAATATGTTTTCAATAAAGGACTGAATCTGGAACATGAACACCGCATTTGAAATTGACAGTGGAACAACAGATTCCATGATTCTTGCTGTAGATCTTATTATGCACCATTGCCACATCCATTGACCTATATAAATACGTATATATATATATATATAGTACCCTCTGGTAAACTAACATAGCTATGGAAAATGGCCCATTTATAGATGGCTTACCTATTGAAAATAGTGATTTTCTGTAGCTATGTTAAATTAACAGAGGGTAGTTCCATTTTCCGGATCATTTGCACCACTTGCCAGAGCTCACCCGGCTGAGGCTTCCAGGAGCCCAGGGCCATGTGTTTCGTGAGATGCTGTGAGAAATCCATGGCATCTTCAAATAACTATGGAAGCTATAGTAATCCCCAAATAACTATGGAACATCACCACTTTTAATGGGAAAATCCATGAAATAACTATGGAAAATCCACTAATTATTACTGGTGCGTGCTAAACGTAGGGTTGCTGGATGGGTTGGAATTGGGGTTGCTGCGATGATCTGCTTGATATATTTGGCCAGTGGATCATTCCCGAAAATTCTCCAGTAAGTCTTCTGACTCTGGAAACCATGAACTGGGTCACCAAACCTGGTGGCAATGTCCACAGCGAACGAAAGAAACACTGGGCCACTTCGGGTGATCTCCAGCAGCCACATCCCATTCACATTGAAAATGGTTGCTTTTTGTCAACCGCTTAAAAAACGATGTGCAAATCCAGACATCATGGATTTTCTGAATCGAAAATGGGTTGATATCCAGTCCCTTCGCAAAATGACCATGATGATATTTCCCATCGAGAATTCCCATTCATATCCCATTCATGTGGGAACAACTATGCCAGAAACCACCCATTTGGAAATGGTAACCATACCACCTATAAAAATGGTGAAATTGTGGACGGTTTATTGTTGTTTTGCCAACATTATACCATTCTCATACCATATTCATAGGGTATAATGGGATACCTGTATCATTAATATGGTGGTCTCCTGAAATAGGGGTACCTCCAAATCACCCATTTTAATAGGATGTTCCATTATAAACCATTCATTTTGGATACCACCATTTATGAAAAAAACCACATCCACATGGAAATCCCACATTTTTGATGCTTAAATCCATAGCACCCTGCCCCGCCTAGTACCTCCTGGGCCTCGGCTTTTTAACGATGATTTTTTAACCGGCAATTTATTGACAAGCAACGTTGATCTCCATTAGTGTAGTTGATTAGTGGTTGATATATATAACATAACTACATGGGGATTGATCATTGTTTAGTGAAAAAATCATAGGGGTATTTTTATGATTAGTGGGATATAAATGTTGATTATAACTAATCATATTAATCGTTGTTCATTTAACCAATCAATCATATTATCAATGGATTGGTTTAAGGGAACATATTTCCATAGGAAAAAACAATCGCGTGGTTTTGAAACAGATGTGTTTTGCTTATCAATTTGCGCATGATTAAACATAGTTTAAGAATGATGTTGTCGTTTACAAGTGAATGATGAATCATTATTACCACGAATAATCATGCTTAGTGATAATTAACTAATGATCATTATTTACACATGAATACTGACCCCTGTTTAAGAAAATATAATTTCCTGCAATAAACAATCGATATGCACACATTCAATTGTCATCATAAATAGCCTTTGTCTATCAATGATTTTAGCAGCTGTTGGGGCTCAGGATATGGAAGATGAAATGAAAAGAAACTTCCAATCATCGAATTGGTTCCAGTTGAGAGGGTTTGCTGCCATCAAACTAGATTTTTTGAAAGCCCACCCAAAAACAAAGAATAAACGAACCAAACAATAAAAGTAATCATGATTAAAACACACAACTTGGTGGCTCATCCCACTTAGTAAGTGGGTTAGTTCACCCCAATCAAAAAAGTGGATTAACCCTACTTATCCCATGTACATCTCTGGGGTTATAACCCACTTACGATTCGTGGGATGAACCACCAAGAATGGTATCTTAGCAGATTGACAAAAAGCTGATGACAGCCTTGTGCAATTCCTCTTCATGTCTCCTGAAGGTGCAGGTTTGGTGTCAACACGTGTATCTCCCAACTCAAGCTGAACAGCACCACCACCAAAAAACAAAAACATGGAAACCTATACATAGAGCCTTGACCGACTCAGAACTTGGTCAGCCCAATGATTTTTATTCTCCCAATCGTTTTATTTTGTGGAAAAGTCGACAAAAATAATGTGCAGCACATCCGTCCCTTAAAGTCTTCCTCTGTCTGGTCAAGACAAAGTTTTTCTGTGTAGAAATTCTGTTTTGAACTTCAGCTTTCTTCATCATTTGGATTCATCATAATCTAAAATCATCTAAAGAAATCCCACCTGAAATAATCCCTGGAGTTTGGGGGTGCTTTCGATGACGGCCAGGTGATAAGCTTGGGGCAAGTCTGCACTGAGCCTCCAGACCACTTTTCTCATCTTAGATTCAAACTGACTGCCTCTGGAAAACATGGGGGCACCATGACATTGGGAGCCTTACGTGGGATTAAAGAAGCACAAGAACCAAAGAAGAATAGAGGTATTGAATGGTATTGATCTACATAGGCTAGTGGGAATATATTGGGGATATGGAGGTTTCCTAAAATCGGGGTACCCCCAAATCATCCAATTTTAATAGGATTCTAATAGGATTTGCCATTGTAAACCATCCAGCGATAAAGGGGTATCCAGCCATTTTACGAAACCTCCATATGTATTTCTGGATAAGGTATCTCATAATTCACGAACCGGGGCGGTCTGGGCCGCCCGGGCCATTGAAAAAGGGATAGTTCTCAGAATCACATTCCCATCATTCAAGTTTTGACGTTGTGACGTGCGGCCGGAAAACACATCACCGTGTGAAAAAAGTGGCAACAAAAGCATGACCCCGTGGTTATTCAACATAGCTATGGAACCACTTACGATTCCTGGGGTGCACATCCAACTGGGGCATGGTTTTCAAATCCCCATCCACCAAAAATCTCCATCATGGTTCAATCCCCCGTTAAAATGATTATAAACCATTGACCATCCCAATCAGTATCTGGTTCGTAACCTTTGTTAAGTCCCTGATTCCTTGGTTATCCCATTTACTGGGTTCTGGGTAAATTATAATATTTCACTAACCTGAATTAAGGCCATACTGGGATGATTTCCCTATAAAAACCATGATGAACCAGGCTTCGGGAGAACAGGCTTCGGTCGTGATGAAATTTACTGGCTTCGTGAACGAACCCGACAAAGAAAACCCACCATCTACTTTTTTTGGTGGTTAAATCCATGGGATTTTCAGGATCCAATACATGGAGCTACGGTTTACGTACCATATTTTGGGCCATATGTGGGGATCTTCCCTGAAATTTATGCCGGAAAAATCCGCCAAACAAATATGGAATCGGAAATTTACCCAATTTACCCGGCCTGGTAAACGTTAACATAACGAACTGGAACATCACCATACTATTTATGGGAAAATCCACTATTTCGACTGGGCCATGTTCAATAGCAAACTGTAAACGTTTACCAGAGGGTAACCTTGATAACCGCCCCCATTTGTTATTGGAGTTATGTTCACCAACTTAGCGTTCTCGAACGGGGGCACCACCTTGTAGGTACCTCCAATTTTCTCAAGATGGCCAGTGATTACCCTCCAGTAAATTAACATAGACCCTGCCAGATGGGGGTTGAAAGACTAGTTTCCACTATAAATAGGTCAGTTTCAGGGTCAATAAGTTATATAATTTACCAGAGGATATCATATCAAAAAAACCATTATAATTATATGATTATCCATTATTCACCATCCATTCACCACTATTAACCACTGGTTTTTCCCAAGATGGTCAGTGATTAAATCCCCCATCGATCCCCACCTTTCAGGCTACTCTCTGCGATAAAGGCCTCAGCGAGCTCCAGAAACGGGGTCACAATGGGTCACAACGGGTCATCAAAATTGGCTGCTTTTGGCAACTGGGCAAGAAAAGGATTCAACCAACCATTTGATACTGAAAGAATAAGGATAATATAGAAAAAATAAGTACTAATATCATGTATATATATAATATCATATTCTTTGATATTTTTCATGGATGGTTGAATCCACACATAATAATATATATATATATTATATGTGATTGTCTTTTCATTGGATTTCACCAGCAACATGTAGATCTCACAGGCTTGCTCCCAACAGTCCAATATACCAATCCCGTTGTGCCCCCCAGACGTGGCGATCATCGACCAGCAACATATGGACTTCATCAAAGGATTGGCCTATCTCATTGAGTTATATATACCCGGCCTGGTAATGACTAACATAGCTATTGAAATTGACCATAGAAATAGTGGATTTACCCATTGATAGCATGGTGATTTTCCAGTTCGTTATGTTAGTCTACCAGAGGGTAACACAAACAATCTTATGGTGATGTAGGGAGTTAATGCTTTTTTGATGTAACCATTTCATATGTAGCAATTCTAATGGACAATGAGGTTTTAAAAAACAACAAGATTTGGAGCGCGGAATTCGCCCATGTTCGGAATTGCGGATTTCACATCCCAGTTTTGGTGTGGAACTAGCCTTGACAAATCTCCATATATGAATGGGACTTCAAAACGGCAAAGCCCCAAAGAACACCCTTGAGGAATCCCCTTGAGGTCAAGATTTTTTGGAGTTTTTTGCTTCCGGTGCTCCATCATTTATGTGAATTTGTAGATGTTGTTTGCATGGATTGGTTTAAGGGAAAATCCTAACCGGAAACCAGAGATTTCCCCTTTAAATATGGGGTTTTCCTGTAATTTTTCCTTACATTGATTGTTTGCATCAAAATGGTGCATTTTCCGTTCAGCCATGTGAGCAACCTCCAACGACCCCTGCCATCGCCTTTGACTGGTTGAGAAGAGGGGTTCCCAATTCATGGGTCAGTCCACAATCCCCAATAAACCGGTACTTTGAATGGTTAAAATCCCATAAACATCACCATCAAACATCAATCACTAGCAGTTTCGGTCACTGCTCATGTAGACTCCCTCATTTCTTTTTGATTTGATATCAATGTTTTTTCAATGAATTCTTCATTTGTGCTTGTTCAAAGGCTGATCACCATTAATATACAATCTTTTTTTACCAGGTCAACTCCATATTTTTCTTAGGTCAACTCCCACATGTCCCATGTGTTTAACTGGTTGGTGGTTTGAACCATCTTGAAAAATATGAAAGTCAATGGGAAGAATGATCCCATATCTGATATGGAAAACAATCCATTCATGTTCCAAACCACCAACCAGAATAGGTTATAACCCCATTAAAAAAGGTGATTTCCATAGTTACGTTAGTTTACCAGAGGGTACATATCCCAATATTTTCCAATATATCTTATATAATGGGCTCATAAACCAGCACGCATTTCACTAAGACCATATATCCCAATGTATCCCAATATATATATATATATATCATGTCCCTATCATTTCACACTACATCTAGGGTACATATCCCATTTTTTTCTGCTTCTGCTGCCCCCAGTTTCACCCTGTTTCACCCTGTCCAAGAGGCGATGGTGCTGGGCAACTCCACGCGCGCGGAGACCAAGGTACCAACGCCTGGGGCGTTTCAACCGGCAACCGTTGGGTTTTCACAGTACTAGAAATAGATGATGGTTACTACAAGGTGGTGCCCCATAGTTAGCTAAGTTGGTTTAGAAGTCCAATAACTAGGGTTTATGGGGGTTACATCTATAGTTAATGGGGATTATACACCAACTTATAACTGGGGGGGCAACACCTTGTATGGGTAATTATTATGGTTATTAATGGTTAATAATGGTTATGAATCGTTAATAATGGTCACTAATGGTTAATAATGGTTATTCTGATGGGATGATGGTTATATTAACTAGTTGGTTTCTATTTTTGTGTAACTATGGCTACGAAGAATTCCTATAACTATGGTTTATTACGGGTTTAACTATGGTTAGTATTTGTGTATAACTATGGGTAATAAGATTAACTTAGTCATGATGGTTAATAATGGGAACCAACTGAAATATCATGGCTTATTCAGGATTAACTAATTGGTTACGATTTTTGTATATCTATGGTTACGAAGAATTCCTATAACTTTGGTTTATTATGGGATTAACCTGAAGTTACGATGGTTAATAATGGTTATTAAGAATCATTTCCATGGTTTCTATTTTTGTATAACTATAGTTAGTACCAATTAACTAATTTGTTACTTATAAAGCCAGTTGTAGATGGGATATCAGTAACCATATCAGTAACCATTGGTGCCTTCATGTGGCACTCCCTTCGTGGTTGCTCAGTTGGCGTCTGGTCACGCTGGTCAAGACCAGCTTGGGCATTTCACTGCCTCCACTGCGGCCTGAAGTTGCCGTCCGATCCACTTTCCTCCAAGAAGTCCTCGCCAAGGCTCTGAATTCTTTTGCGCTGTACGTCCAAATTCTCCAACTTCTACGGTCGGTGGTGCCCCCGTTCGAGAACGCTAAGTTGGGGGCCACATAACTCCAATTCAACTATGGTCTATAGATGATGTATCTACAGTTAATCTAACCAACTTAATGGGGTATACCATTAGATTTCACTATGGGATTATAGATAACTGTAGATAACCAGTTAATGGGATGATGTATCTAACCATCATCTATAATTATAGATACATAAGTTCATGGGATTATAAACCAATTTAGCGTTCTCGAACGGGGGGCACCAACTTCTAGGATTCCAAATCCCAACCCAACTAGGTGTCTAAATCCCGTGGTTTTTTGTGTGGGATTAGATGAGGATTCCCGTGGTCTATGGGGTTACAATGAGGATATTTTGGGGGGATATCATGGGGGTTTGTTTGGGATCTTCATGTATTTTTTTCTATGATTTCTGATGAAGCAAGTATTCAAAGTTCTAGAAAAAACACAACATGGGTTTTTCTGTAACTTATATTACGGTAAATTAACATAGACACTGCCAGATAGGAGTTGGAAGACTAGTTTCCACTATAAATTGGTAATTTTCAGGGTCTATGTTAATTTACCAGAGGGTATATTACCTATCATCTGGTTGCAGTTTGCAAAGATCAACAAAGCAGATAAAACAGTTTACAGTGATGGATTTTTTTTTCACTGGGATATCATGAAAATTTCATGCGGCTACTGTGACGGTGCAATGCCAAACGGCGCCGTTCCCAAGCCAGGTTTGGCTCGACCGTTCCTTGGAATTCGATTCGACTTGGGTCTTTGATGGGGATATCTAATCCTCCTATCAGAGAGATTTAATTAGTGGAAATTTACCAGCTTTCTGATTTAGTGGGGATTTACCAGCATAATTTGGATTTCTCAACCATTTTATGGGCCTTTTTCTAAGGTTTGAAGAACAGTAGCAACACTATGGGGTAAATTATCTACAGTTTTTGGTGGGAAAAAAACGGTCTGTGGATTCCAGGTTCTTTTTTTGTGCCATCAAAACATGGTCGATTGTCATCCTCGTCATCCATCCCTCAGAAGGTTCTGAACATGGCCTTTTTGTGGGATTTACCCACCATTTTTGGGATTGAACATGCCAAAGAACGAATCAATTTGTACAATGTGAGGCCCCCAAACGTGATGTGAACGTTGGTTAACAAAAGCCCCAGTAACTATAGTTGTAAAGTTATAAGTACCATAAACCATAGTGAAATTGGAGGTATAAACCAACTTAGATATCTTGGGGGCCTCACATTGTAGGGATATCATGATATCATGGTGGTAACAATTTGATATTGATGTTGGATTTCCGCTGGAACCGGCAAAATTGGGATAGAATACAAGATGGTGCCAACAGTTACCAAAATGGGTTAGAAACCCATTTTCTAGTTTGATATATTGTTTTAAGTCAAAACCCTGGTGACCAAAAGGTACACTAAAATCGCTGGTTACTGGATGTTTACCCTCTGGTAAACGTTTACATAACTGTGGAAAATCAACATTTTTAATGGGTAAATCCACTATTTCTATGGCCATTTTCAATAGCTATGTAAACGTTTACCAGAGGGTAGTCCCACAAACATATGGAAATTTCATAGGTTTTTGACCCACCACCACCCCGTAATTGATATAATAAGGCCTATGTTTTCTGGGCTATGTAAGGGGATATGCCTTCAGTCCAGACGATGGCTTTATATACGTATATATATATATATGGCTTTAGATATCTTTATATGGTACAGTACCTCCACTTTAGGTACCTGAAATGGCCATTGGGCCAAGTCCCTATCCACAGTTCCCATTTGAGGTTGTTTGCGAAAACCTTCCGTTTCTATCACAAATAATGAACCGCTGGCTTCCAGTCGTTGAGGATACCGAAACAATCTTTTGTCAGCTTTTTGGCTGACATGAGTTATCTCTCATTTGAAGTTCCCATGTGTTAAATCCTAAACTTTTGGTGCTTTTATGTGAAACAACCATCCAAACTATGGCTTTATGTATATATAAATATATATACGGATTTATGTATCTTTATATTTATGGTACAGTACCTCCACTTTAGGTACCTGAAATGGCCATTGGTCCAGGTCCCTATCCACAGTTATGCAATTTAGAATCTGAACGCCTAACCTTTTGGCGCCAGAAACCATTTTGCCACCGCGGCTGCACTGCCGTCAGCGCCGCCGCGCCTGGTTTTTCGAGGGGCCACGTACCAGACATCCACTCGTTGTGAGAGGTGCCTAACAGCAAGGTCAAAACGCTGTTAAGGGTTGATGATCTGGTGCCACAAAGTGGGTGAACATAACTCTAAATTCACTGAAGTTTTGAGGGGCAGATCTATAGTAAATCAATTTCACTATGATGTATTGGGAGAATATCTATAGTAAATCAATTTCACTATGATGTATCGGGAGAATATCTATAGTAAATCAATTTCACTGTGACTTATCGGGGAGATATCGAACTAGAAAATGAGATGATGATCTGGTGAAAGCTCTCTGGATGGATCATCTACTTGTCGGGATGTAACATGATATAGCATGGCATGATGCAATGAACCAGTAATGCAGCAAACTTGGGATATAAGACTGGGTAAATTATAGTATTTCTCTAACCTGAATTAAGGCCATTTGGGAATGATTCCCCTTGCTAACCATGATTCCAGTGAGGTCGCATTGAGGTTGTTATCGAAGGAAGTTTAGAAGTCAAACTTCCGACAATATTGACGGATGAAAAGCAGAGCAGGGCAGAGGCAGAGAGAAGAGAAAGATTAGAAGAGAGAAGATCAGAGAAGAGAAAGAGTCAGAAGAAAGAAGATGCAGATGCGCGAAAAGGTAAAGTCGCGAAACACTGTGTTTTTCCAATGATTTGGGGCTCCGGAGGGTCGACAAGTAGGCTCGCTAAAGCGGCGGGTGCGGAGCCAGCTGGTCAGATGAGAGATGAAAAAGTGCACGCCGTTGTGGCGCGAAGCACATTTCCAAGTCAAAATGTACAAAACACACCAGCGTCGGAGCGCTTTTGGAAGTTGAGATGTCGAAAAAGTGCACGCCGTGGTGGCGCGAAGCACATTTCCAAGTCAAAATGTACAAAACACCACATGTACGGACCATTTTTGGAGGTTCAGATGTTGAACAAGTGCACGCCGTTGTGGCGCGAAGCACATTTCGAAGTCAAAATGTTAAAAACACCAGGGGTTCCGACCACTTTTGGAGGTTCAGATGTCGCTTCGCTTCGCTTCACTACACTACACTACATTACACTACACTACACTACACTCCACTACACTACATTACACTACACTACACTCCACAACACTACAACTACACTCCACTACACTCCACTACACTCCACTACACTCCACTACACTCCACTACACCCCACTACACTAAGTTACACTACACTGCACTACATTACACTACACTACACTACACTAATTTACACTACACTACACTCAATTACACTACATTACACTACACTACATTACACTACACTACAGTACCTTCCACTACACTTCACTACATTACGCTACACTACATTACACCACACTACAACTACAACTACACAACTACACTACGCTACATTACACTACACTCCACTACACTACATTACACTACGCTACGCTACCTTCCACTACACTTCACTACATTACTCTACACTACACTCCACTACACTACAACTACAACTACACAACTACACTCCACTACACTCAATTACACTACACTACACTACATTACACTACACTACACTCCACTACACTACATTACACTACACTACCTTTCACTACACTCCACTACATTACATTACGCTACACTACACTACATTGCACTACACTACACAACATTCCACTACACTCCACTACACTACACTACATTACACTTCACTACATTACACTGAATGACACTGCACCATAGATAGACAGGTAGACAGATAGACAGATAGATAGATAGGTAGATAGACAGATAGACAGGTAGACAGCTAGACAGATCGACAGATGAAAGCGAGAGAGAGAGAGAGAGATAGAGAGAGAGAGATAGATAGATAGATAGATAGATAGACAGATAGACAGGTAGACAGGTAGACAGATAGACAGATGAAAGAGAGAGAGAGAGAGATAGATCGATAGATAGATAGATACATAGAAGATAGATAGGTAGGTAGGTAGGTAGGTAGATAGTCAGAGAAAGAGAGCAAAAGAGAGGAGTCCTCAAGCACCTT